>CM039507.1:3348365-3411483 GCA_022432975.1 Begonia masoniana
GAGACAACTATTTTGTTCGCACTTGTAAATACTCAGCAAGAAGCCAAGCAAACTGTTCTCACAACAGTAATTATTGCACTCTTCCTCTCTTCCTTTTTCTCTTATTGCATTGTTCTTCTTTCGCCTTTTGTGTGAGTATCCTTACTCCTGGATTAATTTTGCTTATTTCTGCTTTCATGGCCACGAGGTCTGCTTTTATTCGTTCCCATGTCACTAGAAAGGTATTGTCAAGTGAGCTTGAATTGTTCATAGTTTTGTTAGACTCTCTGTTTCTTTTCTTCGCTTCTGAGTAAATAATACACGTGAAAAACGCCTCAAGTTGTTTGCATTAAACAAACATTACCTGTACATGTGCTCCTTTGGATAGGTTAACTTTTGTTTGAGTTTCATTGGTTAATAAATCTCTTATGAGGTGTTTCCATTGTTACTGTGTTTGACATTTGATGTGTCTTGCTTTACGTCTTATCTCAATTTCTACTAAAAATTGTTGAATGCTGATGTCCCTGCTTTAACTTATGCTACTAGAGAAGCTTAGTACACGCAGTTGTTAAAGATGTGGGTGTTCATTCCTTCGGCATCAGGTATTGTATTATTTTAGTTTTAATTTTTTCGCTCTACAGCAAATATTTGTTATAAATTTTACTCATTTGTAGAGAGTTTTTAAGACATACATTTCGTTCATACTATATTTAAGAACGAAGAAGGAAATGATTTTTGATTAGATAAAATAAATGTCCTCTCTTTACATTTGCCTCCCCAACTCTGTTTCTTTAGCACACACTGGGGAAAGTAGAAATCTTGAGTATGCCTGTTTTCTGAGGTTGTTTCTCATCGCATTGAGCAAGCCTCTGTGAGTTTCTTGATAATCGGTTTCCTTCAACAAGATCCACCTTCTAATTTCTATAATCTTTTCATATAAATAATTTTATAATTAATTTAATTTCTCAATTTTTCGAAATAAGAGTCCATTTATTTCAAACCTTTAATTTTTGACTCACGTGTATAGATTATTCAAAATAAAGTAGATAAGCATTTAAAATGAAATTAAAACTCCAGGAATTTTAAAATAATTTTTAAATTACAAAGAATAAAAACACATTTTATGTAATTTCGGCGTCTATTGCATGTGTCTCCGGCCTTTTGCAATTCGAAGTTCGGAAAACAGTGTTTCCGACTGGAGTTCCAAAAATTCTTTTGAGTATCCATTGTGGGAATCCACTCTTCATTTTCAGGAGTCAACAAATTAAATTTGAAAAATATTGTCTCGGATATAGGTTTCCAAAATCTATTGGGCTCTCACTGCGACTGTTTACAGTAATTTTTAACAATAAGATTTAAATCGCTATTATATGTTTAATGTGGTTTTGTAAATTTGAGAATTCATAATTTTCTCATATGTAATTATAAGAAAATAAATATTTAATTTTTCTCCTAATTATAAATGAAAGTAATAATGTTATTTTAAATATAGTTTATTTTCATGTAAAATTTTTTCTGCGCTTTTATATAATTTATCGATAATTATAAGATTTATTTCACGTATTTTTGTCATAAAGTAATATAAAATAATGAATAATTTTCTCGAATTTTGAAATAAAATCACTGACGATCTCTAACAAAAAAACAAAAATGTTAATGTACAATGATATCACATGTGTCACCTCTATGGTTATATCATCTGTCAATTATTCATTCCATGCTCATCATATGATTTAACTTTAATTTTCAAATTTTTTGTATTAATGAAGCAAAAGGCAAATTCAATTTTAAAATTTTAAAAGGTGTTAATTTGTCATCTTTAGAATATCTTCTTGTGTGTATCATAATATATTTTGTTAAGTTTTATATTAATTAATAAAAAATACAGCATGGTGATTTTATGTAACGTCCTAATTTTTTTAAATTTATTTTTTTAAAATTTGAAACACTAATTTAAAATTTTTTAAAAAATTTTCCAAATTGATTTATCATATTATGTTTAAATTCGACGTTATAACCTTAATTTTAAATTATTTGAAAGTCTTGAATGAAATAATTAAATGTGTGAAAACTTTTAAAATAACGTTCAAACATTTAAATAGAATGGTCAAAATTAAAATAAATGCATAATTAAAACCATTCATTAAACTTTATTAACGATAAATTCAACATAATTTATTCGATGTTTCAACTTAATTAAAAATATGAAATATCATCTAAAACTGAAACATACTAATTTAAATTCTTTCTTCCAACCCAAAAATATTTTCTTTTTCTGTATGTTCGCTTGCTTCTGGAAGGTTCTCGATTAAAGTCATTTCCTCCTTAAATAAAAACTCATCTATATCATAAAATTACAAACTATAAAAATCACTCAATAAGCGAAAACACGTACAAGTGCAAAATTAACATTATATTTTACCGAATCCTGACTTATTAGTTACATACTGGTTTGAACTCATTTTTCAACGTTCGTTCAGACTTAGCCATCTCATTGTCGTTCAGGCTTTGTCATCTCATTTTCGTTCAGTCATAATGTAACACCCGGCATTTTTGCCTATGTAATAATTCCCCGAATATGTAAGCGAAATTTCTCCGATATTAATGCAATGATTGTTTTTAATAAAAATGTCGATGTGTTTAATCGAACGAGGGTGATTCGTGAGACCGAATCGATTAACTAAATAATGTTTTAGTTAAAAACTAATGGAAGGGCAAATTAGGAAGAAATTAAGGTTGGTGGGAGAAATCAAATGGATGATTGACACTTGGCAAACTTGTGGAAGAAGACAAGCCATGTATCCCATTTCCTTCTCTTCCTCCTACGTGAGACATTTCCCTCTCTGCTCTCTCTCTTTTTCCTCTCTGCTTCTCTCTTTCGTTTAAAGAAAACCAACGCAAGGAGTTTCTTCCTTCTCTGATTTTCCTCCTGCTTTTCGGTCTAAGGTAATCATCTTAGATAGAAAACGATTTTTAGTTTATTTATTTACTAGTTTCGTGATGTTTAGGGTTAATGTCCGTTTATGCATGCTATAGGTTCGTGAACCACAGTGCTCGTGCGTTCAAGTTTGCTGCATTTCGGACCACAGGTAAGTTCATACGTATAGGTTTGGCCCTTAAGGCTCTACAATACGGAGGTACTAGGTTTATGTTGTCGAGATTTCTGTTGGGTAGTTAAACCATAGGTTATGTTTTAGGTTAAGTGTATTCTGTTTTATATTCTGCTTATTCTGCTTATTATTCTGTTGCCTATCTATGAATGTTCATGCATACACGTTTTCTCTGAAAGTCATGAAAATGTTTTCTGTACACTGTTTGAAGTTAAGTAAGATAAAACCTGTAATGAAATGTATGGTTAAGTGTGGATGAGGACTGGCATCCTGTCATGTACTCCTGTTATGTCCTGTTGTGGCATGTACTCCTGTTGCGCCAGCTCTTCTTCCCACTTATACCTTCCTGTCCAGTGTAATGTAATGTAATGTAATGTAATGTAATGTTCACGTATTTGAAAAAGATTCATGCATAGCACGTTCATCACTCTGCATTGTATGTTCTTGCTGAGCTCTAGGCTCATAGTTGAACTCCCTGTTGTAGGTACGGATCCTCCAGATGAGGAGCTTGAACCTCAAACTGATGAGTTGATGTAGTTGGCGGGAGGAGCTCACGGGATGGTTGCTACAGTCAGACAAATGTTATTCCTGTGAGAATGTGTTTTATGTAAAGTTATGTCAAGTTTTGTACAAGTTGTTTTGGGGTTTTAAAACGTTTGAAGTGTATGTCAAGTTCTGTAAAACTTTTGGGATCTTCAAAACGAGGTATAAAATCTGTGTTGATGTTTTTCTTTAAAACTTCTGTTTGACAGTTGAATGTATATTTTGAAATATTCTGGAACTGCCTTGAGTTTTCTCTGTTAGTGTGTGCATGGATTATCTCGAGTTTTAGAGCTATCCATGCAGTTTGTTTTCTCGAATCTCTGTCATGTTGTCAAGTATGTTGTTTTAAAACTATGTTTTGAATCGGGTTTTTAATAAATTTTGAAGTTTTATGCCTTCTGTTGTTATGTCTTCTGTTGATATGTCATCCTGTTAAATGTTGTCAATTTAGTCATCCGCCCCAGTCATCCGCCCAGTTATATGCCTTAGTCATCCGCCTCAGTCAATTCTGTCATCCGCCCCAGCCAAAGTCAATTTAGTTATCCGCCCAGTTATATGCCTTAGTCATCCGCCCAGTTATATGCCTTAGTCATCCGCCCCAGTCAATTCTGTCATCCGCCCCAGTCAAAGTCAATTTAGTCATCCGCCCAGTTATATGCCTTAGTCATCCGCCCCAGTCAAAGTCAATTTAGTCATCCGCCCAGTCATCCGCCCCAGTCATCCGCCCCAGTCAAAGTCAATTCTGTCATCCACCCCCAGTCATCCGCCCCAGTCATCCGCCCCAGTTAAAATCAATTCTGTCATCCACCCCTGTCATCCACCCTTGTCATCTACTGTAAGTCTTCCACTGTATGATTTCCAGTTTATGTTTATTTATTTTACTTTTATTTTATTTTATGTCATCATTTTTAAATGTCCGTGAGTTTTAAAAAGTCAAAAAAAAAAAGAAAAAAAATAGTTGTCCCCGTTTTCTGTAAATGTCCCTGTTGTGCAAAATATTTCGCAAGTGTAGGAGTCGCAACAAGTAATATAGTGATAAAATAGAGTGTCGAACCCACGAGGACTTGTAATTAATAATCGAAATAACTAATTTTAATTCTAAATTGAACACACGTTTTTATGATTTTTAATAATTGCAATTAAAATAAATGACTAAAACAATTAAAATAAATGACTAAAACAATTAAAATAAACTAAATTAAAATAGCAAAACAAATAAACTGAGATTAAATCAAATTAATAAAAGCCTAGGTACTACGATTTCACCAAGACAATATTTATTTCAGTCCTTCGCAATTATATTCATAAATATTCTTCCTATGTTGATGATCGATTTCACTAAATTCTATCACAATCTCTCTCGAGCATTGCGTAGTTTATCTAATTAATGGGTTATCACTTCTAGGGGTGTGCAAAACCGGTTTCGGTTCGGTTTTGAGAGGAACCGAAACCGAACCGATCGGTTTCGGTTTCGGACTTACCGAACCGAAACCGGTTTTGGAGCATACCAAAACCGAACCTAAAATTTCGGTTCGGTTTCGGTTTTACAACATATTTTTCAAAAAATAAAAAAAAATACTTTTCCATATAAAATTATAAACTGTCAAGTGTCATGTGTTACTTTTCCATATATTCCTAATTTATATGGAAAAGTATTCTATAACGTAAATGTCAAATAAAGTAATAATAGTTCAACTTCTATTTCAAACATGATTAATTGGCTTGAAATCAACCAAATCTCTTAGAAATAGACTGCAAGTCCGTAAAAATAAACAAAAAATGACCTCATCTACACATCCGAGTGTAATGATTCCATGCGATTATCCAATGAGGTCGAGATTTTCTAGAATAAAAAACTCAAGAAGAATATAATTTAGCAAGGTCTTCCGAGAAAGCCTTTCGAATGACATCTCTTTTGAGCTTGAGAGCTGCTGTAACTAGACCAGATTCAGGAGTCCATGGCTTATGGAGGAGTTTTATCTTTGCAGGGATCTCAAACTTCTCCAGACGTGCCTTTTTTGCTTCCTGCCGATTGATTTCAAAACATGTAAGCACAATTATATGTATCAAGCAAATACCACGATCTCAAATCAGTATGCGATAAATTCTTCAAGAATAAAAACAAAAGATCAGAATATTACAAAACAGTAATATTACAAAAAATCAGAATATTACCGAACCGAAACCGGTTTTGGAGCTTCATCGTCTTCTAAACTGAACAAAAACTAATGAAAGGTAAACAGTAAGCACTAGTGATATTACAAAACAGAGACATATGGCGTCAATACCACGATCTCAAACATGACATTATGTCGTGTGTTCACAAACACGACAGAGAGCAAAAATTGTTCTCTGTCAACACACGACAGAGAGCAAACACAAAATCAAAAAAACGAATGAAACTATGAAAGAATAGAACATACCCGAATCGCCGGTGCTGCTGTGAGCTGTCGTCGATGCTGCTGTGAGTTGTCGTCGCCTCGCCGTCTCCGAATCGCCTTCGTCTCTGAAGGAGAGCTTCGGAGATGAAGATTGAAGAATGAAGACAAGACACCAGAAGCCCCGACGATTTACAGATTTAGGGCTTCTGGTTTTTTTTTTTTTATTTTTTTTTGTTTTTTAGTTAAGGTTTGGTTCGGTTCGGTTTTGACCGGTTTTGACCTATCAAAATCGAAAACCGAACCTAAAGCACCTGTTTTTATGAAATGCAACCGAACCGAACCGAACCTATGCTCAAAACCGATCAAAACCGAACCTAAATCACCGATTCCGGTTCGATTTCACGGTTCCGGTTCTGTTTGCACACCCCTAATCACTTCTCAATCTCAAATCCTACATTAATCAAATACAAATAAATCAAGAAATCACAGTGATCACACCAATACCGTAACTATCTCCAGCTTACGTATATTCATGACATTAATTTCAGTGCTCGGATATTTATCACCTCTCGGTCTCAAAACATCTCCCAAATATCAAGTAAAGATTGGCCAGAAATTTACATGCTTTAAGAACAGAAGTTAAATGCGTCAACAATTGTGGAAGAAATACTCAATAAATATAATTAAACGAAGAACATAAAATAAACATTGTCTGGCTACATCGTAGCCCTAGTTAAAACGTTTAGTTCATGCTAACGGAGAAGAAAACAAAAATAATATTAATGAAATTCATAATTGAGATTTAAAGAGAGATGAGAAAAACTATATTTGATGCGTAGAAATCGCCTCCAGGAATCGCCTTGTGTTGCTGCTGCTCTCCTTCTCCCAATACCGAATGCCTTTGTGTCCCTTTTTTTTTTAGGTCTTTATTTTCTTCTTTATGATTAATCAATGGGCATGATTCACTGATGACTTTATGTTGACGGTCCAGATTAGAAACACCACCTTTCCAAAATCGAATTCATATGTGGCGATCAATCGCTATAAATGTGGCGATTAATCGCCACCTATTTTAGGTCTCAATTGCCATCATCAATCGCCTCTTCATCAATCGCCTCGCCTCTTCATCAATTATGGCGATTTATCGCTTGAGGGTGGCGAGCATTCGCCACCTTCTCTGTTTTCTCGCAACTAAGTTATATATATATATATAAAATCTGTATTTGTGGCGATTAGTCGCTGGAATGTGGCGACTAATCGCCACCTCTTCTGTAAAATTTTCTCTCGAGAACACTTTGTTTTCTTTTGAGATGCATGATCGCCACATTGTGGCGATTATTCGCCTCCTTCTCTGGTTCTTATTTCTCTTTCACAATTTCTTCTTTTCTCTCATGTTCTGTTTTTCAATAAAATTGTCTGCACACTCACACAAACTCATCAAATACGTTCACACACTTAAGAAAAACTTATCAAATCAAGTGTAAAAAGTATAAATAAGTGTGTAAAATACACACTTATCACACCCCCAAACTTGAATGAAAGCTTGTCCTCAAGTGATCAAAAATACAATTCAGTTAAAACAAAGAGATAGTCTCAATCTCATATAAAAAATGCCCAACAATTATAATAATCAAACAATCGAAATCAAGGTTTTCGATAAATCGTCTCAGCTTGAAAAGAAATTCATACTCAAAACAACTAGTTTAATGCTTTGCAAAAGAAATAACTCATAGTAGCACATTGAAAATAGTTTACACAGAAATCTTCGTGTGTGTGTGCGTTCAGTCTTATCTTCTTCTATTTGTCGGTTCAACTCATGTAGCTATAGGTAAGGATATCACTCTTATTTCATTCAGTTTCACTCCATTCACTCTATCGTTCATCAGTTTTGTCCACTATCCAACTAATAGCAAATATCCATAAATCAAAACAAAAGTCATTAGGTCTTTACAAGCTTGTAATGAAAGGCCGGGTTGAGGAGTAGGAATTTTATGGATTCAAGCGAATACTTAGAGCACCACTCATTCCTCCTTAATTCATTCAATCAAAAATTTTTTCCATTCACTTACTCACTTGTTGAACTCACTCAAACTTTCTTCTAATCGCTCACCCCCAAACTTACTTCACTCAATATCACCCACTTTAACTCCTTTGTCACTGTTACAACACAATATCAATACAAACCTAATAATTGCTTAAAATAAAATAAGATTGAAAGCTGAATTGTTCAAACTTGCTTTTTTTTTTTTTTTTTCAATTAACACAATAACAACAACTTAATGTTCTAACACGAAACCAATGACAAAGGAGTAACTCTTGATTTTCACCATTTCCTCCAACTTTTCCTTAATTTAGATCAATATCCCCGTGCTCAATAAATTAAGGTAAGAGAAATATATATAGGGCTAAGCTAAGTTCCGGTGACAAATGAAGTGTAAATAATAGGCTCAAAAGGGTGACTATGGGTGTCATTAAATAACACAACAAGGTAGGCTCAGAAGGCTCAAACGGTTCAAAGATGGCCTAAATCATTCTCTTGTTTCTGATAAATATCAATTCACATTCGAGGATGGTAGACAAAACTACGAATGATTTTCCTCTCAGGGTCCTCACTATCAATGCATTTGACTGGAGTTACTCTCCCTTACCGTGTTTACTCTCGTTCACTCCCTTACAGTATTTGGGTTTCACTCTTAGTAGACTACACAAATATATCACCAACAAATAGAATTAAACAAGAATAAAACGTGTGCAGATTTGTGAAGATAACTATGTAACATATAATCAATGTAAACTAAAACAAATCACTCTTTTACGAAGTATATGTCGAGAAGTTTAAAGCATGAATTCATTCTAATTGAATCATCACTGATACCTTTAACCATGATTTCAAAATGCAAAATTATATGAAATGTAGTAGAGTAATATAACAGATAATTCAGTTAATTGAACAACACCCCCACACTTAGTATCAACATTGTCCTCAATGTGCGCAAAACAGACAAGAAAAAATAGGAAAAGGAGTAAGGTACCTCAAGTGGAGCCCGGCGTATCATCAGGCTCATCGTCGCATGTAGAAGCAGACGGCCGCAAAAGATGCTCGGGATAGGTAGGAAAAGGAGGAGCAGAGTGAGTCGAGTACCCGAGGTTTTGGATAAGTGTGTTAAAAGCGTCAATATACTGGGCCGTAAATTGAGAATGCTCCAGCAGCCGCTGTTCTATCCGGGCTTGCCGCGTGTTGAGCTGTTCGTGTTGGACCGCTAGTTGTGCAACCATACGTCCCACATCATCGATTGTGTAAGAGGGAGGCGGCATGGATGACGAGGAAGCACCATGAGTAGGAGGGACCGAGGATTGGCTTTCAAACCGCTGCTTAGTGCGAGCCTCTCGACGAGCGTCTCGTTCGTCTGCTGCTTCAGGATTTACATACGTGAGGAACGAAGGTTGAGGATAACGCCGTACGCGAGGCATCGGCCTTGGTTGAGGAGGAATCACCGTATTTTCATCGTGTTCTTCGAACCCTAAACCATTGGCTCGGGCGCTCCCATAAGGCCATTCTGCGATGTTAGAAATGTTGGAAGATCCATATAAAGTTTGTTGCAACCAGGGTTCGTCGTTGGAGCTCATGGGGACATTGGCGGTGGCACATAAATGTGTAATCAGAACTGGATGGATGTGCCCGCTAGTGGTCGAACCTTTGGCGCATGCCAGAATATTTTGATGTATAATATGCCCGACGTTAATGGAGCGTCCCGTGAGAATACAGTAGAGTAGTGCCACCCGCTCCTTCGTCAATTGAGACTGTTGAGATGTGGGCATCAAGTTGCCCCGTAGAAATTTACACCATGCTTGAGCGTATTTATTGAGGCAACTCGTTATAATGTGAATAGGTCTTGCATGGTCATGTGTCGAATAAATCCAGGTGGAACCCCGGTGACCCATCTCTCGGAGAATCAGCTCATAATCAGGCCCGGCATCTATCATTGTCTGAAAATCATTTGGTGTGTCGTTATCGAGGCCTAAATGAGTGTTGATGGCCTCGGCTGAAAAGTTTATGAATTTCTGTCGTACTTTGACAGGTGCATCAATGTTGGCTGCCTTGAGGTTGGCATAAAATTCGCGAACGGCATTCACGTTCGCATCTCCTCCTAGAACAGTAATGGACTCCCATCGCCGCCCTCGAAGCATGGCCAAAATATCTCCATCTCTTCTATCCGGCTGGAATTGAATCTCGCATATAATGGCCTTATCTTTCGTCATAAAATCCTTGAAATAATTAGCTGCAACGGGGTTGATAAATGAATGGTGGATCGGACTGAATGATACGGAAGAAGTCCTGGCTCCTGAACGTCTCGGTGGCATGTTGAATTGACTCAATATTGATCCTGTTACTGTACACACAAGAAAAACACACCATCCAACCCACAAGACACATCCATCGAATAGGTAAGCACATTAGATAGTCCGGGCAAAATATGGAAGACACAAAATGCATAAGGGAAAGGTGCAATTGACTCAGGCATTTCCTCAAACAGTTGGTAAGCATGTATCAAAATTTTGGAAACACAGCATAACAATGACCTGAGCCCCCTCAAAATGAAACAAACAGACAAAAGCACTGGCAATTTGATAATCACAGCAAGCCGACAGTTATCCCATGCCAAAGATATTACACAGAATGACCAAAACTAGATGAGAACCAGAACAACTTCCCCAAAAATTACAATTAATGAAGCTCAGACTGAATACAATATACAGCAAGTGAACACAATCTCAAAAATTCCAGCGAATAATCAGAACTAGAGCACCGCCGATAACTATTGAAAACAAATCAGAAGGCACCCGATTGCGATAGAGTATAAACAAAAGCTCGAGAAGAGGATTAACCTGTTGGTGTAGACGAACTCGTGAAGAAATCGCTGTAGAGCGCAAGGAAAGTAAGGATACGCGGGCGGCGAATAATCGCAAGGCTAATAGGCGAAAATTTAGGGCTCAGCAGAGAAATAGGGGCAAATGGTCGCGTAAAGGTTCGCCAGTATAAAATAGAGGTGGCGAATGAGCGCCACAATGAGGCGATTAGTCGCCACCTATTCTGTTTTTGGAAGAGGCGATTTTTTTTTTTTTTTTAACATGTAATCAACTACTAATATAAACGGATAATAACCTATTAAAACAACGAAAAGCAAAAATAAAGAACTGCAAATGTAAAATACAAACAGAAAATAAAAAATAAAAATAAAAAAAATAAAAAATAATAATAAAAAAAATAATAATAAAATAAATAATAAGAATAACAATAAAGAAATAAAAATAAAAGAAAAGAAAAATAAAATAAAGGAAAATGAATAACTAATGGGTTACCTCCCACCGAGTGCGTGTTTTAACGTCATCAGCCTGACGATATGCTGCATCATAATGAATTTAGACGGAGAACAGTCTTTGCACTGTCGAATACACCCCCCCAATACGGCTTTAATCGTTGACCGTTAACCTTGAAAGTAGATTGATCGTCACCTTGAATTTCAACAGCTCCATGAGGGAACACTTGAATAACAGTGAATGGACCTGACCAGCGTGATTTGAGTTTTCCAGGAAATAACCGAAGTCGAGAATTGAATAATAACACTTGCTGGCCTGGAATGAATTCTTTCACTACAATATGTTTATCGTGCCACGCCTTAGTCTTTTCTTTATAAATTCTCGAATTTTCATATGCTTCTCGTCGAAATTCGTCCAGCTCGTTCAATTGCAGTAGTCGAGCTTCGCCGGCTGCTTGGAACTCCATATTTAGCTTTTTAATAGCCCATAGTGCCCGATGCTCCAATTCCACCAGAAGATGACAAGCTTTACCAAAAACCAAACGGTATGGCGACATACCTAATGGTGTTTTAAAAGCTGTTCGATAAGCCCAAAGAGAATCGTCTAACTTACGGGACCAATCTTTGCGAGAAGAGATGACCGTCTTTTATAAAATTTGCTTGATCTCTCGATTTGAAACCTCGGTTTGGCCATTAGATTGCAGATGATAACTGAGGGCCTTGCGATACTTGACACCATATTTCAACAATAATGCCTCAAATTGCTTATTACAAAAGTGCGTACCTTCATCACTGATAATAGCCCGAGGAGTACCGAACCTGGTAAAAATGTTTTTGCGAAGAAAATTTAGCACCACTTTTCCGTCATTAGTAGGAGTAGCTATGGCCTCCACCCATTTCGAGACATAATCGACAGCTAAGAGAATATACTTATGATTGAAGGAGGTAGGAAACGGACCCATGAAATCGATTCCCCAAACATCAAATAATTCGACCTCTAGAATATTAGTCAATGGCATCTCATCGCGGCGTGAAATATTACTAGTACGTTGGCAACGGTCACATGATAGAGCAAATAAGTGCGCATCTCTGAAAAGTGTAGGCCAAAAGAAACCACATTGTAATACTTTCGCTGCTGTCCTCTTACCGCCGAAATGACCCCCACACTCTAGTGAATGACAATGGAGTAATATATCGTGCACTTCGTATTCCGGAATACATCGCCGTATAACCTGATCCGCACAATGCTTGTAAAGGAATGGATCCTCCCAATAGTATCACTTAGCATCAACAAAAAATTTCTTTCGTTTGTGAGCGGACGGCTCTATGGGCAGCACACCACTAGCCAGGAAATTAACAATATCTACATACCATGGTGTAGTGTCAATACTAAATAGTTGTTCATCCAGAAAAGTATTGACTATAGGGACTCCATCTTCTTTTACGTGTTCTCGAGGTTCAAGTCTTGACAAGTGATCTGCCACTAGATTTTCTGTACCTTTTTTATCTCTGATTTCCAAATCGAACTCTTGGAGTAGTAGAACCCAACGAATGAGGCGAGACTTTGCATCTTTCTTAACCATAAGGAATTTAATGGCAGAATGGTCAGTGAAAACAATTACCTTGTTGCCAATAAGATAAGGACGAAATTTATCGAAGGCGAATACAACTGCAAGTAGTTCCTTTTCGGTGGTAGCATAATTCAACTGGGCGTCATTAAGGACTCGGCTTGCATAGTAAATCGTGCAAAATGTCTTATCCTTGCGTTGCCCTAATACCGCGCCAATTGCAAAATCGCTAGCATCACTCATAACTTCAAATGGGAGATCCCAATCCGGTGCTACAACAATAGGGGCAGAGGTGAGCTTCTCTTTTAATAAATTGAAGGCGACTAAACATGCGTCATCAAAGTGGAACTCCACCCCTTTTTCCAGCAAATTACATAATGGTTTGGTGATTTTGCTGAAATCTTGGATGAAGCGTCGATAAAAGCCAGTGTGTCCCAAGAAGCTCCTTACTCCCTTAACTGAAATAGGTGGTGGTAACTTGTCAATCGTATCAATCTTGGCGCGATCCACTTCTATCCCCTTGGATGATACCCGATGGCCTAATACAATACCTTCACATACCATGAAATGACATTTTTCCCAATTCAATACCAAATTTGTCTCGACACATCGTTGAAGCACCATATTCAGATTCTCCAAACAACTATCAAAAGAAGATCCAAAAACAGAGAAATGATCCATGAATACCTCAATAATGCGTTCAACCATGTCAGAAAAGATTGCTATCATGCACCGTTGAAAAGTGGCCGGAGCGTTACAAAGTCCAAAGGGCATCCGTCGAAATGCAAAAGTGCCGTATGGGCAAGTGAATGTAGTTTTCTCTTGGTCTTCGGGAGCTATGGCAATTTGATTGTAGCCAGAATAACCATCCAAAAAAACAATAAAATTCATGTCCGGCGAGCCTGTCAAGCATCTGATCAATAAACGGAAGCGGGAAGTGATCCTTTCGTGTAGCCTTGTTTAATCTCCTGTAATCCATACATATACGCCAACCAGTAACTGTGCGAGTCGGAATTAGCTCATTATTTGCATTTTGCACAACTGTCATCCCGCCCTTTTTCGGTACAACTTGGACGGGGCTAACCCATGAACTGTCAGAAATTGGATAAATTACCTCGGCATCTAACCACTTTAAAATTTCTTTTCGCACTACTTCTTTCATGGTTGGGTTAAGACGTCGTTGGTGTTCCACTGATGGCTTGTGACCTTCCTCCATAAGAATTCTATGCATACAAAAAGATGAGCTTATTCCTTTTAAATCTGCTAAAGTCCATCCAATCGCCGATTTGAACTTTCAGAGTACTCGGAGTAATTTCTCTTCTTCTTCATTAGATAGATCGGCGGCAATGATTACCGGTAACGACGATGGAGCCTGTAAATAAGCATATTTCAAATGAGCAGGTAACGTCTTCAGTTCTAATACCGGTGGTTGCTCAATGGATGGTAATGTGCGTGATGGGCCTTCCCCTAAATTTTCATAATACTTCCTCTTATTCGGCTCAAATGAGTCCATCCACAGTGCATAACCATGTGCTTCCTTGTCCTCTTCTAGAAAATAATTTTGCTCAAATATACATGCTTCTAGCGGGTCATCTGGTTGACGTGCAACTTCATCTATTGTGGACTCGGTAACTTCAACACGAAAAACATCACTGCTATCACCTGGAAATTTCATAGCTTTGAAGACATTAAATTTAACTTCTTCATCTTGCACCCTCAAACTTAATTCACCCTTTTGTACGTCAATAAGGGCACGACCCGTAGCAAGGAATGGTCGACCCAAAATAATAGGCACATCTCGATCTTCTTCCATATCAAGCACAATAAAATCAGCTGGGAATATAAATTTATCAACTTTGACGAGCACATCTTCAATGATTCCCCTAGGATGTTTAATAGAACGATCAGCCATCAATAATGTGACCCCTGTCGGTTTGGCTTCGCCTAGATTGAGTTTCCGGAAAATAGACAAAGGCATCAAATTAATACTCGCACCCAAATCGCATAAAGCTCTAGTAAATACAGAATTGCCAATTTCGCAAGGTACAGTAAAACTCCCTGGATCTTTTAATTTCTAAGGTAACTTCCGCTGAATAATGGCACTGCATTCTTCTGTAAGAGCTATAATACCACACTCATCTATTTTGCGCTTGTGGGAGAGAATGTCTTTCATAAATTTGGCATAACTCGGCATTTGCTCCAACGCGTCAGCAAACGGAATATTAATGTGAAGCTTCTTGAAGACATCAAGGAATTGAGAGAACTGTTTATCCAGCTTCACATTTTTCAATCTTTGTGGAAACGGCACTGGAGGTGATTGATACATTGGGGCTGACTTTTGAACTTCATCGGCACTGGACTCCTCAGTAACTGATTTTGGCACATTTTTCTCTTTCTGCACTGGTTCAATTACTGTTCCCTTCCGAGTAGTGATTGCATTACAGTGATCTTTGGGATTCACCTCTGTGTTACTTGGTAGTGATCCTTGGGGCCTGCCATTAATAATGCTCGTGAATTGACCAAGTTGATTTTCAAGACTACGAATTTGGGCTGATTGATTTTGCATTGTAGTCCGAGTCTCGGTCATAAACTGCATAAGAGCTGTTTCAAGATCACTTTTCTTTTCACTTTGCTGGGATGGACCCGGTTGAGTTGCTTGCAGTGGCTGCATAGCGTTCTGAGAATTCCTCCATGAAAAATTTGGGTGATTCCGCCATCCAGGATTGTAAGTATTTGAATTGGGATTGTCTTGACGATTAAAATTACCCATATAATTAGCTTGCTCCGCATGTTCTTTGGCCATAGGATTTCCCTCTTGACATTCTTCACTCAAATGCGGCCCATGACACCACTGACAAGTAACCTTCATCGATTTCCCAACACTTGCTGCCATATGAGATTCTTGTAGTTGCTTGGTTAATGAGGCCACTTGTAGAGTCAGAGCTTTCATAGCTTCGAGTTCTGGAGTACCCGATGTGCGCCTCATAATCGATCGCTCCACTGGACACTGGTCATTGTTAAGTGCTAATTCCTCTAATAATTCATAAGCGGCGTCTTCCGTTTTTCTCATTAAAGCTCCACCTGCTGCTGCATTAACCAGAGTCTTAGTAGAAGCTGATAATCCCATATAAAAAGTCTGAATATGCATCCACATCGGTAGACCATGATTGGGACACTTTCTCAACATCTCCTTAAAACGAGCCCATGCCTCATATAATGTCTCCCCATCGAACTGAGTAAAATTAATTATATCATTGCGAAGTCTAGCTGTCTTCTCAAATGGAAAGAATTTGGAAAGGAATTTCTGGCATAAATCTTCCCACGTAGTAATAGAATTAGCGGGCAAAGAGTTAAGCCAGTTCTTCGCACGATCTCTCAATGAAAATGGAAATAGCCGAAGTCTCAATGCATCATCCCCCACATTGTGAAATTTGAAAGTGTCGCATACCTCTAAGAAATTTGCAATATGATCCTTGGGGTCTTCTGAAGGTAATCCACTGAATTGAGATTGTTGAATCATATGCAGGGTTCCCGGTTTAATTTCAAAATTAGCATTGATGGCCGGTCTGCGAATAGCTGAATGTACACCGGAGACAGTAGGTATAACATAATCAAGTAAAGTCCGGTGCTCGACATTATTGTCCCCGACATTATTTTCCCTGTTATTATTTTCCCCGTTATCTCCCATGATGGCGCGCTCTTGTTGAATAACTTTTCTTCTCGCTTTACGATTTTGTCGACACGTACGTTCGATTTCAAGATTAAGCGGGAGAAGATTGACGTCTCCTTCCTTACGCATACACCTGAGAGTAACACAAAAATAAACACTTAAACTAAATAGAATTCAAAATAAAACTAAAAATAATCAATTCGATATTAATAATAAAAGTCCCCGGCAACGGCGCCAAAAACTTGTTGTGCAAAATATTTCACAAGTGTACGAGTCGCAACAAGTAATATAGTGATAAAATAGAGTGTCGAACCCACGAGGACTTGTAATTAATAATCGAAATAACTAATTTTAATTCTAAATTGAACACACGTTTTTATGATTTTTAATAATTGCAATTAAAATAAATGACTAAAACAATTAAAATAAACTAAATTAAAATAGCAAAACAAATAAACTGAGATTAAATCAAATTAATAAAAGCCTAGGTACTACGATTTCACCAAGACAATATTTATTTCAGTCCTTCGCAATTATATTCATAAATATTCTTCCTATGTTGATGATCGATTTCACTAAATTCTATCACAATCTCTCTCGAGCATTGCGTAGTTTATCTGATTAATGGGTTATCACTTCTCAGTCTCAAATCCTACATTAATCAAATACAAATAAATCAAGAAATCACAGTGATCACACCAATACCGTAACTATCTCTAGCTTACGTATATTCATGACATTAATTTCAGTGCTCGGATATTTATCACCTCTCGGTCTCAAAACATCCCAAATATCAAGTAAAGTTTGGCCAAAAATTTACAGGCTTTAAGAACAGAAATTAAATGCGTCAACAATTGTGGAAGAAATACTCAATAAATATAATTAAACGAAGAACATAAAATAAACATTGTCTGGCTACATCGTAGCCCTAGTTAAAACGTTTAGTTCATGCTAACGGAGAAGAAAACAAAAATAATATTAATGAAATTCATAATTGAGATTTAAAGAGAGATGAGAAAAACTATATTTGATGCGTAGAAATCGCCTCCAGGAATCGCCTTGTGTTGCTGCTGCTCTCCTTCTCCCAATACCGAATGCCTTTGTGTCCCTTTTTTTTTAGGTCTTTATTTTCTTCTTTATGATTAATCAATGGGCATGATTCACTGATGACTTTATGTTGACGGTCCAGATTAGAAACACCACCTTTCCAAAATCGAATTCATATGTGGCGATCAATCGCTATAAATGTGGCGATTAATCGCCACCTATTTTAGGTCTCAATTGCCATCATCAATCGCCTCTTCATCAATCGCCTCGCCTCTTCATCAATTATGGCGATTTATCGCTTGAGGGTGGCGAGCATTCGCCACCTTCTCTGTTTTCTCGCAACTAAGTTATATATATATAAAAAATCTGTATTTGTGGCGATTAGTCGCTGGAATGTGGCGACTAATCGCCACCTCTTCTGTAAAATTTTCTCTCGAGAACACTTTGTTTTCTTTTGAGATGCATGATCGCCACCTTGTGGCGATTATTCACCTCCTTCTCTGGTTCTTATTTCTCTTTCACAATTTCTTCTTTTCTCTCCTGTTCTGTTTTTCAATAAAATTGTCTGCACACTCACACAAACTCATCAAATACGTTCACACACTTAAGAAAAACTTATCAAATCAAGTGTAAAAAGTATAAATAAGTGTGTAAAATACACACTTATCAGTCCCGGAGTGACGGCTCGATTCTCGGATCCCGATCGGGTCCGGTTTCGGGCTGTCACACATAACTATTTCATTGTTGTTCAGGCGTAACTATTTTATTTTCGTTCAGGTATAGCCATCTCATTGTCGTCAGGCGTAATCATTTCATTTTCGTTCAAGCTTAATCATCTCATTGTCGTTCAGGCTTTGCTATCACATATTTTCCATCAATTCCATCATATTCATACACATACAAAATATCCTTCCAATTTTATCTTTATACAATTCTATGTCAATGTCTAAACATGCGTAGTCAAATTTTGGAATCATGTAATGAAATAATTATAAGAAAATAATATAGATTTTGTGATGTAGTGCCGTAGCTAAAATGTTGAAAACGTGATATTTTCATTTACCTAGATTCTGAGAGGTTAAGGTTATCGGGATTTTCTAATATTTTAAATAATATCATGCCTAAATAAAATATTGGTATTAAATTCAAACTTAAATAAATCCAATTTGAGAAGAATTTAGGCAGAAATTTCTTATGTATATTCTTAGGTCAGATAGGGTCTAATTAGATCAATTCAAACGACTTTTGGTCAAATTTTGACAGTCTGGAAGCAATCTAGTTTGGTCTGGGTTCTTCCTCTCTTTTCATTTGGCGTCGCTGCAAGACAATGGAGGAGGGGAGGAGAGAGAGAGAGAAAGGGGGGAATCATGGGATGTAATGATTCAGCGATTGAAAGTCGAAGTTGTGTTCACGGGACAACAAGCAACAACTTATGTGAAGGAGTTTCGAGTGTTGGTGAGTTTTTTTCTATGTTTTTAAGTTTGAAATTTAGGGTTTTTATTGGATTCAAATTCGAGATTGGAAACTAGATTTGTTGGATTATTTCTGGTTGAGTAATCCGACGTGTATTCTCTTAAAAACTTATTGACGTGTCAAATAATTAATGATACAATAAATGTAATAAATTATAAAAATTAATTTATTACATTAATTGCACTTTAAGTTTGTTGGTCAATCATAGGTGAATAATGGCAGAGTGAGGCGATTTTTGCGACTTTTCATCACTGGAAATCGCAAAAGTGTTAACCGCTATACAAGGTCAGTCGACACTTCGATCTCTACGGAAAACAGAGCCATCTAGGTGTCGATCTCTTTGAAGGGTTGGTCGACACCTTAAAATGTCAACCGCCTTAGAGATCGGTCGATCGTGGACTATTCCAAGACGATTAAGGGGTCGACCATATGGTCAAGGTGTTAACCCTTGTTCGGAAGTGAAGATCACTAGACTCGGCGGTAGACCCTTGGTGGAAACCCGAGAGGCTTAAATGTCTAGTCTTACTCGAAAGTGTCGACCTATGCCTATAAGTGCCGACCAGTGCAGTCGACTCCGGTTCAAATAGCTAAACAAGGGTCGACTACTGCTATATTTATTTGTCGCATAGTGTTATATTTAAGTTTGCGGCTGTTTATAGTGCTTTCAATTTCATTTTCTAGTCCCTGTATATGACCCATCCATGTTTCTGTTAAGGTTGAGTGGGATTTTCATATCGTTGATTTCGTTTAAGACTAGAACGAGTTTGTGGACTACAAACTGGTACAATAGGTTGTTGCTCATGTGCGTAAGAAGAACTATCGTCGTCGAGGTAGGGGTTTTAAACTTTTTGCAACACATGGCATTGTTTTATAAATATCTTATTTTAGTGAGTTATCACCAACAAGTAAACTTTTTACGTATATGTACGAATTATTTACACGTTTGTCATTGACGCATGATATTTCATGTAAGACCCTCTGGCCCAAGTCCAACCTGAAATCCGCGGAGTTTTAACCCAGCACGTCATCCTCCGCCCAAGTCCAACCCGGGATTCGCGGAGCACTGGATGGTCCACTCATGAACTTCTCCCCCCTGGAAAGAGAGTTTTTGTCTTCCCTACCACTCGAACCCAGGACCTCCAGGATATAATCCATGGGCTACAAGTGATGGTACCACTTAAAACCCTCCGGCCCAAATGCAACTCAGAATCCGCAAAGTTTTAACCCAGCACGCCATCCTCCGGCCCAAGTCCAACCCGGGATTCGCGGAGCACTAGGTTGGACTTGGGCTAGGGGGTTTTTACAAAAAATGTGCTTTTTTGTAAAGACCCCCTGTCGTAGCCCAACCCGCGTACGCACCGCCATCGATTAGGTTCAGTAGAACTTCCAGGCTTAAGTACCATGGGCTACAAGTGGTGGTACCACTTGAGCTACTCTGAGCCCTACTGAACCTAGTCGATGGCGGTGCGTCCGCGGGCTGGGCTACGGCAGGGGGTCTTTACATTTCAGTTGTGATTGATATTATATATTGGAGAATGAATCCTCTTGATGCTTTGGACGATTTCTGTGTCAAAGCATCACAAGGCTATCCTATTGCGTAAAGATGACGGTGATGACGCGCTCCTTGGTTTTTGAATCTCTATATTTGATCAGGGTATGTTTGTTGATTATGGTTACGAGCTATGTCGTCACTGACTTATTCGCTGGCCATCCGGGGTAAGGCTGTTGGATCTTCTGATCGCCGTTACTTCCATTTTCTTCTAGCTCATGAGGTGCTACTAGATCTTCGAATCGCCCTCTTTTTATGTTAGTGTGTCAGAGGGTTCTTGAATGACCCTCCTCTTTCATGAGATTGATTTCTAAAATCAAAGTACGATGATAACTTATTTTGGGTATAGTTATCTATGTATACAATAACTTTTTGAATAATGTCATATCTATTGCTCGTGGAGCATGTGTTTTTAAAATGAAGGTAATGAATTTCAACGTTTTAACTGATGTTTTGAAAAGAAATGTAAAAACCAGTTTTATTTGCATATGCATTTAGTACAATTTTACTACTGAATTATTCATTCACCTCAAACGATCATCTCCCTTCCTGGCAAGAACAAGAGCAGTTAGTAGCTGAGGTTCGGTGGTAATTTCTCATTTTATTTCTTTCTTTGTTAGAGTGCTTATTTGTTTTCCTGTTAAGAATTCTCTGTATTTGGGCTTGTATGAATTTAACTGGATTGAATTTGGCTGTTTAGAATATGTTGAATCACTATTGTTTAATTATCGCACTATTATGTTTGTAATCACTATATGAATTTTTGAACTTTGATTTATTTCAAGTCTTCCACCGCGAACCAAGGCTTGAGTTGGACGATTAGATTCTCTCCGAAGATCCCGTCGTTCGACTCGACACTCTGAAATCAACTATTTGATCTCTTATACTACATTAAAGTTATGATCAAACACTTTTACAATCAATTTATTTATACTATCACAACCTTTTAATTATATTTAATTAGGAAACATTAATTAAATTATTGTTATTATTTTTAATCATCTTTATTTTTTTCAAAATGAATCAAAGCCAAATTCATTGTATGCTGCTGAATTAAAGAACTCATTTTATATGAACTCTAAAGAGTTGATTACAAGTTATACAACAGATTGTCTATGAGGAACAAAGAAAAATATTGTTTCGAGTCATCTCCACATCCACGACAAGAGTTGTTACTGATTGTTATAAGTATTCCGTTACACACCCGAAAGGTGCTCAATAAAAGAACTCGAAATGTCCAATAATATCCTTTTGCAAGATCAACGGATCAAAATAATATTGACATTGTTTTTTCACATAGGAGACCTTTCATATATGCAAATGCTTCATTTCGGCTGATTATGTAAAAACTGCCAAAAATTTTAGTGAATGAAAATTTCTGAATAATTTTTTCACGCAATATAAGTGGATTAAATTCAGGAGGGTAGAACATTTGAAATAGTCGAGCAAAGTTATTCGAAAGTTTTAATTTGGAAACTGAAAATCTATTAGATGAGTTTAATAGGTTTAATATAAAATTTAAATGAATTAAAATAGAATTTAAAGAAATTAAAATAAAGGAAATAAAATAGAAGAAGAAAATAGGTTAAGAAACCTATTTTTCATTAAGCTGAAGCAAAACAGAGAGAGAGAGAGGGAGACGGCTGCGGAGAGGGAAATCAGCCTACGAAATTATGACCTCTGTTCAGCGCAATCTTGGTGTCAAAACATTCATCTCGAAGCGTAGATCAACGTTGGCGTAGGGCAATTTTGAAGGTAAGCCCTTTCTCTTTCGATTTTCATCTGAGAAGTTTTGGGCTTTTGGAAATTTGTCGGTCTGTGATTTAGGGTCAATTTCTTGGTGTTTTTGGTAGTAATCGACTGGAAAAGAAATAAGAAACGTGTTGGAAACGAGTTTTGGCGAAAAACAGATAAGAAAACACGATTTTTCGACATTGCGAGGTCACCGGCGTGTCGTCGGTGTTTGACTGTCGACGACCGAGTCAACTCCGTGGTGGGCCGAGTTGACTCGGGCCCAAGGTCGAGTTGGGCCTGGGCTGGGTCGGGTCAGGTTGAGCCGACTCGGGTTTGGGCCTTGACCAGCCCGATTCATTTCGGGTTCGACCCTAGACAACCTGGGTTAGGTCCGACCCGAACCGGTCCGACCCTTGGCCGTTGACCAGTCAAAGTCAACTATTGATCATTGACTTTTTGACCATTGAATTGTTGGCCGTCGACTTTTGACCGTTGACTTTTTGACCAAAAAGTCAACTCGAGCCGTTTGGGCCCGTTTTCGCCCTGGCTCCCCGTTTGTATCGTTTATGACCTCAATTGGATTTTAACGGGGTTCTTTTCTTGTGTTGACTCCCAAATTCGGAGGATTTTGCAGATCTCGGGACGATCCCCTAGGAGACACAGACCACTAAAGTTAGGAGGACTCTCCTCGGTGGTATGGGTTATTTTATTTTCTGCGATATACCTACATAACATGCATATGTATTATTTTGGTAGATTACTCCTGATATTGATGTCGGTTGTTTTAAAAACATGAGCATATTGCATTAAATAGGCATGTATACTTTGACTTGATTTGACTGCTTACTGCCATGTTTTCTTGTCTTACCGACAGATTTGAGTTAAGATTGATCATCATACTATGCTGTTGTGTTTTAGTGTGGACTAATTTTTTGATGCATTGCATAGTTTTCTGTATTGCCATTTGGAGTTGATTATGGAGGTAATCGTTTGGCACTCTTAGTGGGGCCTAGCTAAGAGTATCAAGGGATTTTGCCCAAATGCACCCGTGTTTGAGGGTTGTCGTGGTACTCCTCCACAATTGTTTGGATATGGCTTTGGGATGAGTGGTTGTTGATTCCCTCCAGGTTGAGTTCCCTCTTGTTAAACTCCTTGCATGTGGAGTTATGGGTTCTGAGCTATGCTAGCCATGTTACCTGACCTGATCAGTGTTTGTTCGTTGTTACCCTCGGTATGATAAGTCCCTTGTGCGGTGTTCCCGAGGGCTCAAGGTAGAGTGATCGTTGATTCCCTCTTGGTGAGCTACCGTGTGATCTACGAGACTCAGGGTATGCCGACCGATCGAGAGTGATCGTTGATTCCCTCATGGTGACCTACTGTGTGATCTACGAGGCCCAGGGTATGCCGACCGTGATTCCCCTGGTGGTTGACTATATCACTTCTCCTTATGAGGTTTTGTCTAATGTTATTGCTGCCTTTCTGTGTGGTGTGTTTCGGAGGATCCTTGCGTGGTATTCTTTTTCACTGTGCACTTGACTATGCAGTACGGTATGGATAATGAGGGCATAGTTTGTATACACTTTGTTTTAAAAGTTAGCCCGATCGATCTATCTAAAAATGAGAAGAGATTTAATAACATAGAACTGGTTTTGAGATTTGATACTCATTCATTGATTTTATAACTGGCATGCATTATAACATGGGTGGTAGGTATAACATCCCATATTGAGTTTGTCACTTACCCCAACGACTTCCCGCTCCTCCACAGGTAAAGGAAGAAGGAAGCAGACGTGAGCTGGATCGGCACCAATTGATTAGGAGTAGTGTTTATCTCTATTTTTCGGCATTTCATAAAATGTAAGAACATATTCTGGATATTGCTACATATTTGGGTTTATACTATCTTTATTGATTCCAGTTTTTCTATTATTGCTCGTTTTTCATATTTGTTACATTGAGGAGTTTTGGATCATTGCAAAAACTTCCGCATTCAGTCTTAGGCTAGACGGTGGACCTCCCCGAGGTTGATCGTTTAGCCTGGCGTTTCTGTCCGGCCCCTTTTCGAGTCATGACAGAAATTTATTGGTATCAAAGCACAAAGTTCTTTAATCCTCCTAGTGACAAATGTCTGAGAACAATTATGAGCAGTTGGTAGAATACGTGGATTAATAAAACCTTAAAAAAAATGCTAATGTAGTGCAATCTTGTGTGTTCAGAAGTGTCAAGATGGCGCCACAAAAGAGAGTTCCTTCGAACCCAAAGCTTGACCCTAACTCGATTGCCGCTCTAGTGGAGGCTGTGCGAAACTTGGTGAGCCGCACCCCGAATCCACCTCCGACTTCGGCTACTACCACTGATCAGGCTCCAATGAGCACCCCTGATCCAATACCTGATTCAAACCTTAGTCAGACGACCTCCAGGGGGTTCATTTCTGGGAGTTTAATCAACTCAACCCTCCTATTTTTGTTGGCGGTACTGATACGGTGGAGGCAAAGAACTGGCTCGAGGTGATGGAGCTCAACTTCGAGACTCTCCAGACACCAGCGGAGTCCAGGGTTACGCTAGCTGCTTATTTTCTAAGGGAGGCAGCTAGGCGTTTGTAACACCCGACATTTTTGCCATGTAATTATTCCTTAAACTGTTGAAATAGAATTTATTGGTCATTAATAAAATGCATATTTTATTTGAAGTTTTATAATACCTTACAGAAGAGGAGATTTTTGGAGAAAACGGATCGAAGAGTTTAAGTCACAACTTAATTGGAAAACCAAATTATGTTCAACCAAAATAAAACTATTTGGTTAGAAATCAATTGAAGGGTAAATTTGGGAGAAATTAAGGTTGGTGGGAGTTTGCCAACGGTTGAGTGACATCTGGCAACTTGTTGAAAAAGCTAAGCTCTTCCTTCTACGTGAAACCCTCACTTCTCATCTGTTTCTTTCCACTACTCCCTGTTCTTTCTTTCTGGCGATTGTGACAAAATACCAACACTTTGCTTTCCCAGTTTTTTTCTTCTGTTTCTTCCAACAAAGGTAACCATCCACAAAAGTTATCAAGTTGAATAAGTTATAATGTGAGTTCTTGTTGGAGTTAAAGATTTTGATAATATGGAATAAACTTCTGTTTTGGATAAAAACACGATAGACTGTGTTCTGAAGGATTGAGTAGAGTCTGCTGCATATCTTACCAACTTATTAGTTAGCATTTGCAGCTGTTTAATTCGTTTACATGCATACTACAGATCCGAGCGTTCCAAGGACATTCGAGCATCTTACACCGCAGCAGACAAGTAAGTTCATACTTATAGGTTTGGCCCTTAAAGCCCTACAATACGGAGGTACTAGGTTTTATGTTGTCGGGATTTCTGTTGGGTAGTTAAACCATAGGTTATGTTTTAGGTTAAGTGTGTTCTGTTTTATATTCTGCTTATTATTCTGTCGCCTGTCTATGAATGTTCATGCATACACGTCTTTCTCTGAAAGTCATGAAAATGTTTTCTGCACACGGTTTGAAGTTAAGTAAGATAAAACCTGTAATGAAATGTATGGTTAAGTGTGGACGAGGACTGGCATCCTGTCATGTACTCCTGTTGCGCCAGCTCTTCTTCCCACTTATACCTTCCTGTCCAGTGAAACGTAATGTAATGTTCATGTATTTGAAAATGTTCATGCATAGCATATGCACACTGCATTCTAGTATGTTCTTACTGAGCCCTAGGCTCATAGATGAACTCCCTGTTGTAGGTACGGATACTCCAGATGAGGACCTTGTGCCTCAAAATGACGAGCTGATGTAGTTGTAGGATCGAGCTCACGGGGTTTGGCTGCTGCAGTCAGACAAGAGTTAATCCTGTGAGAATGTGTTTTCTGAAGTTATGTCCAATATTGTACCATCTTTTGAAGTTTTAAGACATTTGAAATGTAGGCCCAGTTCTGTACTACTTTGTGGTTTGTAAAACGATGTATGGAACCTGTATTGATGTTTAAAACCTCTGTATTTGACAGTTGAATTATGTTTTGAAGTATTCTGGAATTTGTTTGGAATATTTTTTGTTAGTTTGTGCATGGATAGTTTCTGGTTTTAGAGCTATCCATGTAGTGTGATCATTCTTAAGTTTCTGTCATGTTTTCTGTGTGCTCGAAAAATATGGTTTTTGAACTGGTTTGAGAGTTTGAGACTTTCATGTCTTCTGTTGTTATGCTCTCTGTTTGTATGTCTTCCTGTCAAAAGCTGTCAAATTCTGCCCCTTTTAAACTACATCTTCCGATCACGTTCACTGCTGTTTTAAGTGTGCATCCACCGATAGTCATTGTTCACATTTTGTCTTATTCGCATCCACCGCCAAACAGTGATTTTGCCATAGTTTTTTCTTCTACCGATTACGTTTACTGCCTTTATCTGCCGATGACGTCATCACAACTTCCGATGACGTCATCACACATTCCGATTACGTTTACTGCCTTTATCTGCCGATGACGTCATCACACATTCCGATTACGTTTACTGCCTATATCTGCCGATGACGTCATCACATCTTCCGATGACGTCATCTATTTTGTCTTACTCAATCCACCGGTGAGTAGTGCAATTCCGCCTGTTTTAAAACACTTCTACCGGCTGACGTCATCCATCTTCCGGCTGACGTCATCACCTTCTGTCGATCCCGTTTATTGCATGCATCTTCCGGTGACGTCATCCATCTTCCGGCTGGCGTCATCACCTTCTGCCGATTACGTTTACTATCTGTATCTGCCGATGACGCCATTACATCTTCCGATGGCGTCATCCACATCTTCCACCAGTCTTCCGCCCAGTTTAATTATTCTTCCCGCCCCGTTTTAAATACATCTTTTGCCTTACTTTTTTCCGGTCCAGTCCATTCATATTTCCTGCTCACTTCTTCACCAGTTTAAGTTCTCTTTAATGTCCCTGTCTTCCTGCTTTCCCTCTGTCACCCTTCCTGCATTTCGGTTTCTTCTGCTATCCATTGTTGAAACCTGTTTTGTTTTCAGCTGCAGAGAACCCTCTCTCTCTGCCAAGATTTTTTAAAAAAATATAATGTACAAAATAAATATAGTCCCTGTTTTCTGTTATCTGTCCCGGAGTGATGGCTCTGATCCCGGGCCCCGATCGGGTCCGGTTCTGGGCTGTCACAGCGTTGGTGGAACGCGATCCACAGTCAGCATAACGTCGACACTATGAGGTGGAGCGAGTTTATTTCTCTGTTCCGAGGTCATTTTAGCAGTAGAGAGTACAGGGGTATCATGACCAGGGCGTACAATGAGCTTGTCCAAGGGTCCATGTCAGTGACTGATTATTACAACCTTTTTATCCAGCTGGTGCCTTTTTCTGGTGTAGTTGATTTGGAGGCACAGGCTATTAAGTTCGTTTAGGGGCTGAATTTTAACATTAGGCGGATTGTGGCGGTCAACCCGTATGATTCTTTGCTTAGAGCATATGAGGTCGCTTTGAGTATAGAGAGGATGTGTAACTCAGGCGGTGGTACCTTCCAGCATGGGTCAGACAACCGAATTTCTGGGAGGAAGATGACTAAGAGGAACCAGCGGCAGGGGTCAGACCAGAGTTTCAGTGCGAGTCATTCTTCTGTTTCTAGTAGGGGCTCATCAGGGAGTAACAGATACTTTCCTTACAATTGCTACACCTGTGGCCAGCCAGGTCATGCCATGAGGAACTGCCAGCTTAGCCAGCAGCAGAGGCAGCAGCCACGACCTTCATTCTTTCCTCCTCCATCTTCTGGGTCATTTTCTACGCCAGGTCAGAACCGGGGACAGCCTCGACCATTTTCCCAGCAGACACAGTTTCAGACTCCCCAGCACCGAGCAGAGGATAGGCCTTTCGGTGTTGCTCCTCGACCCATCGGGCAACCCTTTGTTATTAGTCCACCTCCTCAGCAGCAGCAGAGGACAACTGGATTTTGAGGATCTACTTCCAGGGGCGGCGGTCGTGGTCGCGATTATAAAAAAAAGGGAGTTGCCGGCCAATCTTATGCAGTGGACCAGGCCTATTATTATCAGGTGTCTGATCAGCCGGCAGTTGTTGATGGTACGGTTCTTATCTTTCACACTTTTGCTCGGGTGTTGTTTGACACTGGGGCGTCGCACTCTTTTACTTCTACTGTCTTTGTTGAAGCGTTGAGGTTACCCATCAAAAAGATGAAGTTTCCTTTCTTTTTGATCACTCCGCTGGGCGACATGAGCGGAGTTACTGATATATGCCGAGCAGTCTATGTGGTTATCGACGACTGCAAATTTTTAGCCGATCTTATTAACTTGCCCATGGGTCAGTTTGACGTCATTTTGGGTTGCGATTGGCTGATGAAGTATAAGGCTCTGATTGATTGTCATGTAAGGCAGGTCACTCTTACCTCAAAGACTGGCAGAGTGGTTGCTTATAAAAGAGGTCCTTGTGTGAGAATTGTGAATTCACTCTTTAGAGTATGCTTTGGAGGCAGGAGTGGACTAGAACGATATGGAGGACTTTGGTCGATGGACCTCGACATTGAGACCGCGGTGCCTGAGAGGAATATTTCAGTCGTCAGGGAGTATGATGACGTCTTTCCCTAGAATCTCCCAGGTTTACCACCAGATCAGAAGATCAAGTTTTGTATCAATCTCGTTCCAGGAGCCACTCCAGTTTCTATTCCCGCGTATAGGATGGCACCCGCTGAGTTATTTAAAGTGCATAGGCAGTTAGATGATTTGTAGAGCAGAGGGTTTATTAGAGACAATATGTCACCCTGGGGCTCTCCCGTCTTATTTGCCAAGAATGTAACGACCCCAAACCACCTAGGGCCGCCACGACACTCAACCTAACGTTGAGTTTAACTTTCACATTTTGGACGGAAAATTTTTTGACTTTCTAAAACTCTGAAACATTTAATATGGCAAGACATAAAATTGAAGGCACAATTTCGGATGACATAAAATGGAAAACTTCAACTTTGGAAGACAAGAAATCAGAAGTCTTAACGTTCGGGAAAAAACATAAGTCAGAAGATATAAAATTGGAAGACAGGAAATCGGCAGACATGATGTTCAGGAAACAGAAGTTGGAAGATATAAGACATAAACACAGAGAAAGCCTTATCTGAAATTGAAGACTGGAAAAAATATTTAAAACTGGATAACAATAAAAATCGGACTACAGGAATAAATGGCAGAAGTAAAACAGGAAGACAGAAGGCAGGGAGAAATGAAAACAGTTCCTGGATTTTCACTAGGACTTGACTTCAACTTAAACAGGATTTGGGCATTTGGATGTTTTAAATAAAAGGCAGAGTGGACAACAGAAACTGAGGGCAGAATAAACGACAGACATGCAGTGGAAGACTTAATAAAATGGGAAACAAAATCTGGAAGTCATGCCGTGGAAGACTTACTGTGGACAGCAGAAGCTGTGGACGTTTGAAAGCAAAGACAGAGTCTGTGGACAATCAGAAGACGTGGACGTTTAAATCAAGACAGAATCTATAGACAAACAGAAGTTTGACGTTTAAAAGCAAAGACAGAATCTGTGGACGACAGAAGACAACAGAGGCTGTGGACGACAGAAGACAACAGAGGCTGTGGACGACAGAAGACAACAGAGGCTGTGGACGACAGAAGACAACAGAGGCTGTGGACGACAGAAGACAACAGAGGCTGTGGACGACAGAAGACAACAGAGGCTGTGGACGACAGAAGACAACAGAGGCTGTGGACGACAGAAGACAACAGAGGCTGTGGACGACAGAAGACAACAGAGGCTGTGGACGACAGAAGACAACAGAGGCTGTGGACGACAGAAGACAACAGAGGCTGTGGACGACAGAAGACAACAGAGGCTGTGGACGACAGAAGACAACAGAGGCTGTGGACGACAGAAGACAACAGAGGCTGTGGACGACAGAAGACAACAGAGGCTGTGGACGACAGAAGACAACAGAGGCTGTGGACGACAGAAGACAACAGAGGCTGTGGACGACAGAAGACAACAGAGGCTGTGGACGACAGAAGACAACAGAGGCTGTGGACGACAGAAGACAACAGAGGCTGTGGACGACAGAAGACAACAGAGGCTGTGGACGACAGAAGACAACAGAGGCTGTGGACGACAGAAGACAACAGAGGCTGTGGACGACAGAAGACAACAGAGGCTGTGGACGACAGAAGACAACAGAGGCTGTGGACGACAGAAGACAACAGAGGCTGTGGACGACAGAAGACAACAGAGGCTGTGGACGACAGAAGACAACAGAGGCTGTGGACGACAGAAGACAACAGAGGCTGTGGACGACAGAAGACAACAGAGGCTGTGGACGACAGAAGACAACAGAGGCTGTGGACGACAGAAGACAACAGAGGCTGTGGACGACAGAAGACAACAGAGGCTGTGGACGACAGAAGACAACAGAGGCTGTGGACGACAGAAGACAACAGAGGCTGTGGACGACAGAAGACAACAGAGGCTGTGGACGACAGAAGACAACAGAGGCTGTGGACGACAGAAGACAACAGAGGCTGTGGACGACAGAAGACAACAGAGGCTGTGGACGACAGAAACTGATGACAGAAGCCGTGGACGAAAGAAGTCATGGACGACTGTTCACAGAACAAAATGAACAACTTTTTTACAGAAGGCGTGAACGACTGTTCACAGAACAAAATGAACAACTCTTTTATAGAAGGCGTGGACGACTGTTCAAAGAACAAAATGAACAACTCTTTTACAGAAGACGTGGACGACTGTTTTACAGAAGGCATGGATGACTGTTTTCTTTTGGAAAACTTGAAGACTTGAAAGACATAAACATAAGCTCCGCCGATCGATCGGCTACCTCTCTGTTTGACGACTTACTTCTTTTGACACAGAAAGCATCAAACTTCAAAACCCAATTCAAAAGGTGAGTTTAAAACATGCTTGAAAATACGACAGAAGTTCTAGAAAATCTAACTACAGGATAGCTCTAAAATCTGAAACGATCTATGAACAACGCAAAGGAAAAAACTCAAAGCAGTTCCATAATATTTCAAAACATACATACAACTGTCAAAACAGAGGTTTTAAATCTTCAACACAATACCTATACATTATCCAAAATTTTCAAGAACTGTACAAAACTTGACATACACTTCCAAACCACCTCACAGAATCAAAATATGTCTGGCTGCCACAACCAACCCCCGAAAGCTCGTGCCACCAACCACCTATTCGTCGGCCTGAGGCACAAAATCTTCATCCACGGGGTCCGTACCTACATCAGGGAGTTCAACTATGAGCCTAGAGCTCAGTAAGAACATGTTAAAATGCAATGATGCATATGCTATGCATGAACTTTCGAAATACAGTGACATTGCAGTACATTACTTTTATCTGTCAGGGGGTATAAGTGGAGCTTATAGGGGAACTGGCGCAGCAGAGGGTGCACTTTCAAGCACGGTGCACTTTTAGGCACATTACAGCAGTCAGAGCAGGGGGCCAGTCCCCGTCCCACACTTAACCGAATATTACATTACAGGTTTTATCTTTCTTAACTTTAAACTGTGTACAGAAAACATTTGCATGACTTTCGGGAAAAAATGTGTATGCATGAGCATTTTCAGTGCTTAAACTTAATACAAACAGGCGATAGAAATAACACAGCAGACGTAAAGCAAAACACAAATAACTCAGAACATAACCTATGACTTATCTACCCAACAACAACCCGACAGAAATGAAAAACCTAGTATCTCCGTGATGTAGGGCCTTAAGGGCCAAACCTACGCATGAACTTACCTACTGTCCCTGAGTTGCAAGTCTTGAACGTCTCGGTGAGTCTCAAACCTATATTATGCGTAAACGGTCCATTAACCCTAAAACTTCAACAACACTTAACAAATAACTAACCTAGACTTGCTAATAACGTAGAAGGTTACCTTCAACGGGAAAATGGTGAAAAACAGGAGAAGACGAAATTTGGGATTCGTCGCACTTTGTCTAGAAGAGAGAGAGCAGAGAAGAGAATGAAAGATGAGAAGTGTTTCACGTAGGAGGAAGAGAAGAGAGGAAGAACTTAGCTTCTTCAACAAGCCTGGACACTTGGCTCACGTCCATTGGCTTCTTACCACCAACCTTAATTCGTACCTAAACTGTCCCTTCATTGGTTCTTAACTAGTGATTTTGTTTTGGTTACACTATTGATTAGTTTTCCACTAAACATCCCAACAAATTTCACCAAAACATTCATTATATTAATATAAACCTAATCCCGTTCGATAATTCGAGGGATAATTTCCTGGCCAAAAATGCCAGGTGTTACAAAGAAGGCAGATGGATCGTTGAGGTTGTGTGTCAATTATCGGAGACTGAACAGGGTTACTGTGAAGAATAAGTATCCGTTGCCACGTATTGATGATCTCTTCGATCAGCTTGGAGGTTCACGGTATTTCTCAAAGATTGATTTGAGGACAGAATATCATCAGGTGAAGATTTGTGAGACAGATATACCCAAAACTGCTTTCCGAACTAGATATGGGCACTTTGAATTCTTAGTGCTAAAGTTCGGGCTGACTAATGCCTCAGCGGTGTTTATGGATCTTATAAACCGGATCTTCCGACCATATTTAGACCGGTTCGTGGTAGTCTTTATCGATGACGTCTTAATTTATTCGAGGAACCACCGTGAACATAGTGAGCACCTCCGTATTGTCTTGCAGACTCTGAGGGAGCACCAGCTGTATGCCAAGCGAAGTAAGTGTGATTTTTGGCAGACTGAGGTAAAATTCTTGGGTGATGTGGTTTTGCGAGAGGGTATTTCGGTGGACCCTGCGAAGATTGAGGCCGTAGTCGATTGGCAACCACCCAAGAACGTTTTTGAGATTCGCAGCTTCCTTGGACTGGCAAGATATTATCAGCGTTTTATGGAGAATTTCTCTTCTATTCCCGCGCCTCTTACCAAATTCACTCGCAAGGATGTGCGGTTTGTTTGGGATGGTGATTGTCAGAATGCATTTGATGAGTTGAAGCGGAGATTGACCAGTGCTCCGATTCTGACAGTTCCCGATGAGGACGTTCCATATGCAGTATATACGGATGCTTCAGGTGTTGGCTTGGGTTGCGTTCTTATGCAGCAGGGCAAGGTAGTGGCATATGTTTCTCGATAGTTAAAGCCCCACGAGCGAAACTATCTGACTCACGACTTAGAGCTCGCCTCCATTGTCTTCGCTTTGAAGATGTGGAGGAGTGATTTATATAGAGTCAGCTTGTAACGCCCCCGAACCCACCCCGGCTCGTTGCGCTACTTTGCTAACTCATACCACGTTTAAAATGAAATTTAAAATAATTGTCGATAAATTTTTGACTCAATTTTTGGGTTTTTCGAACCCTAAAAAATGGTTCGAAAACGTGCTTAAAATACGTTTAAACACGTCGAAAATTGTCAGGTTAAAACAATTCTGAAAACCAAATTTTTTTTTTAAAAAAACTTGGCTGGTCCGGTTTGGACAGCGCGCGCGCTGATCGATCGACGACCTCTCGGGTCGCACCCTTATGAACAGCAACAAGTGCAGATCAATCGGCGTTGGGCGCTGCATAGCGCGCAGCGCGCGCCAGCTCCGCGCGCCCAGCGCGCTCTATGTGCGCTCCTTCAAGCCCAGCGCGCGCCTACTTCGGCCACCAGCGCACCTTTTCACTTTTCCTCAATTTTTCTCCAAGCCAAACACCTCCAAATTCTCCAAAATTTTTACCATACATTTCTGACATCCCTGACTCTGTGCCCCGTAAAAATCTCAAAAAACCGACTTAAAACGGTTAGCAAAAACATAGAGACAAAAGAACCCGACGTTGTTTGTTATACAAAAAAAAATGGGCAGAATAACGACTGAAATTTCATAAACCAAAACCGAAAATATAAAGTCTTAAACACCATCATTTACGTACCAATCATCCAACAAAACAACCACTAGCCACAATCATCCAAATAGAAAAAAACTATCTACAATGCAAAATACCAAAAATCCCCCTCAAACTACCCGAAGAACGTGGCCAAGACGCCCCGACAAGTGCCTGCAGCAGCATGCTCCATGCGCCACCGACTGCTGTCTAGTCCTGGGCTCCCTCATCTAGCTCATCTGTGTATATATCATCACCTACACCATAGAACACAAAAAGTAAGTATAATGCTTAGTAAGTAGGGAGGAATGCAGATTAAAACAATGCACATTCAACTCAACCCCTAAATGCAGTTTCTACACACTCTGTTGTTTTCATTTCATTTTCGTTGCATTTATCTTCCACATGCATGTGAATCAAGTAGGCACACGTCCTAACACAATCTAAGACGGCCACACCCTGACTCACCGAGCAAGATTGGAGGCACACGTCCTAACACAATCCGGGACGGCCATACCAAATCTCCTCCATAGCCGATCCTTCTCCTCCATTTTCTTCAATCCTGGCAAGGTAGCTCAAGTGGTACATGGAATGGTGAACCCTTGGTTATGTAAACCTGAGGGCCAGGGTTCTAATCCCAAGGAAGGTAAAACCCCCCATTTACTAGGTGGTAGGGGAAGATTGTGAGTACACGTGAGACGGCCTGAGGGAAACCACGTGGCAGTATCGGTGGGCTTGTAGGCCAGACTGCACGGACAGTCGGGGGAGCCTGGTGGGTCGTTACACAGCTTATAGGTTTTCTCCGATCACAAGAGTCTGAAGTACTTATTCACTCAAAAAGAGCTCAACTTGAGGCAATGCAGATGGATGAAGTATTTGAAAGATTATGATTTTAGCCTGGAGTATCATCCCGGCAAGGTTAATGTTGTTGCTGATGCATTGAGCCAATATCCTCGTGCTTCCATAGCTTGTTTGATTCAGGATGAGTGGAAGAGATCAGTGACCATCGGAGATTTCGAGTTTCAATATCATGATTCTAGGAGTACGACTTATATCTACCATGTAGTGGCTATACCTTCGATACTTACTAGGGTGAAGCAACTACAGCGGCAAGATAAGGAGCTTGTAGCGAAAGTGGGACAACTTCAGAATGGGGAGTAGTTTGAGGGTTGGTCAGTGAACGCCGATGGTGATCTGTTCTACCATGGTAAGATAGCAGTTCCCAACCTCGTCGATTTGAGACAAACCATCCTGGATGAGACTCACAGGTCCAGTTTTGCTATTCATCCGGGCAGTACAAAGATATATCAGGATCTGAAGCTTCAATATTGGTGAGTTGGCATGAAGAGAGAGGTAGCCGAATTTGTGGCTCGGTGTATAACATGCCAGCGAGTCAAAGCAGAACACCAACGGCCAGTAGGGTTGCTTCAGCCATTGCCTATTCCAGAGTGGAAATGGGAGGAAGTCACCATGGACTTCATCACTCATCTTCCGATGACTCCTCAGCGTCTGGATGATATCTGGGTTATTGTGGATCGGTTGACGAAGTTGGCACATTTCATTTCTATGCGGATGAATTTCTCAGTTGCCAAGCTTAGCCGATTATACGTGCAGCACACTGTTTGTCTTCATGGAGTACCTTTGAGTATCGTGTCTGATCGTGATCCTCGCTTCACTTCGGAGTTATGGAGAGGATTGCAGAAGGAGCTTGGTACAAAGACTAAGTTCAGCACTGCACATCACCCCCAGAAAGATGGGCAGTCAGAGAGGACTATTCAGATATTAGAGAACATGCAGAGGTCTTATGTTCTGGATTTTGGTAACAGTTGGATCAAACACTTGTCATTGGTGGAGTTTGTGTACAACAACAGCTTCTAGACCAGTATTGGTGTGATGACCCGGATGTGTATGGTACGATGGCTGCACAAACCGGAAACCGGATGACGGTACGTCCGCGCAGGTGAACCGGAAGGTGACGGGTCGTAAAAAGGGGGTCGTCACAATCCCACATCGCTTGGGGAAGTATGTGGAAATGAAACATATGTAAAGAGCCCTCCCAGCATAGCAAGACGCGTTTTGGAGCACGATTGGCAACGGATCCCATAAGAACTTCACAGTTAAAAGTGCTTCGGCGAGAGCAATTCCAAGTGTGACCTTCCGGGAAGTTCTCGCCAAACAAAGCCGTGAGGGGAGGATATTGGGCTGCGGCCCAATCCCTAGAGCGAACAATATCTTGTTGGGAAAATGGGTCGTTACAAATGGTATCAGAGCCTGTACCCAACCGGAAATGTGGCCAACGAGGACGTTGAGCCCCTGAGGGGGGGTGATTGTGTTGACCTGGATGTATAAGTATGGTACAATGGTTGCACGAACCGGAACCCGGATGGCGGTAAGTCCGCGCGGGCGAACCGAAAGGTGACGGGTCGTAAAAAAGGGGTCGTCACAATCCCACATCGCTTGGGAAAGTATGTGAAAATGAAACATATGTAAAAAGACCCTCCCAACATAGCAAGACGCGTTTTGGAGCACGAGTGGCAATGGATCCCATAAGAACTCCGCAGTTAAAAGTGTTTCGGCAAGAGCAATTCCAGGTTGGGTGACCTTCCGGGAAGTTCTCGCCAAACAAAGCCATGAGGTGAGGATATTGGGCTGCGGCCCAATCCCCAGAGCGGACAATATCTTGTTGGGAAAATGGGTCGTTACAAATGGTATCAGAGCCTGTACCCAACCGGAAATGTGGCCAACGAGGACGTTGAGCCCCTGAGGGGGGGTGATTGTGTTGACCTGGATGTATAAGTATGGTACAATGGTTGCACGAACCGGAACCCGGATGGCGGTAAGTCCGCGCGGGCGAACCGAAAGGTGACGGGTCGTAAAAAAGGGGTCGTCACAATCCCACATCGCTTGGGAAAGTATGTGAAAATGAAACATATGTAAAAAGACCCTCCCAACATAGCAAGACGCGTTTTGGAGCACGAGTGGCAATGGATCCCATAAGAACTCCGCAGTTAAAAGTGTTTCGGCAAGAGCAATTCCAGGTTGGGTGACCTTCCGGGAAGTTCTCGCCAAACAAAGCCATGAGGTGAGGATATTGGGCTGCGGCCCAATCCCCAGAGCGGACAATATCTTGTTGGGAAAATGGGTCGTTACAAATGGTATCAGAGCCTGTACCCAACCGGAAATGTGGCCAACGAGGACGTTGAGCCCCTGAGGGGGGGTGATTGTGTTGACCTGGATGTATAAGTATGGTACAATGGTTGCACGAACCGGAACCCGGATGGCGGTAAGTCCGCGCGGGCGAACCGAAAGGTGACGGGTCGTAAAAAAGGGGTCGTCACAATCCCACATCGCTTGGGAAAGTATGTGAAAATGAAACATATGTAAAAAGACCCTCCCAACATAGCAAGACGCGTTTTGGAGCACGAGTGGCAATGGATCCCATAAGAACTCCGCAGTTAAAAGTGTTTCGGCAAGAGCAATTCCAGGTTGGGTGACCTTCCAGGACGTTCTCGCCAAACAAAGCCATGAGGTGAGGATATTGGGCTGCGGCCCAATCCCCAGAGCGGACAATATCTTGCTGGGATAAGGGGTCGTCACAATTGGAGTCTCTCCATTTGAAGCATTGTATGGCCGACCATGTCGTTCTCCTTTGTGTTGGGCAGAAAAGGAGGAACGACTTTCGCTTAGGCTTGATATCATCCGAGAGACTATTGAGAAGATCCACCAGATTCGCGAGAGACTAAAGATTGTGCAGAGCAGGCAAAAAAGCTATGCCGACCTGAAAAGCATGAGGTGGAGTTTGATGTTGGGGACTTTGTCTTTCTGAAGGTTAATCCTACCCGTGGTGTCAGTAAGTTTGGGGTGAAAGGGAAGTTAGCGCCGAGATATGTTGGGCCATTTTAGATTACTGAGAAGAATGCAGCGGTTGCTTACAAGTTGGATTTGCCGCCCCAGTTGGGACACGTGCACGATGTATTCCACATATCGCAACCGAGGAAGTAAATTCCAGATCCATCTCACAGTGTTTTGTGGGGTGAGGTGCCTGTCTAGGCTGACACGACGTATGATGAGGAGCCAGAGCAGATTTTGGGATGTGAGCTTCGGTTACTACGTCGTCGAGAGGTTCCATACGTTAGGGTGTTGTGGAGGAATCACACAGAGAGGGAGGCTACTTGGGAGCTAGAGTCCGAGATGGCAGAGAGATATCCTTATTTGTTTTATGATTAGTAGTTGAGGCGAATTTCGAGGACGAAATTCATAAAAAGGGTGATAAGATGTAAAATCTGCCAAAAATTTTAGTGAATGAAAATTTCTGAATAAATTTTTCATGCAATATAAGTGGATTAAATTCACGAGGGTAGAACATTCGAAATAGTCGAGCAAAGTTATTCGAGAGTTTTAATTTGGAAACTGAAAATCTATTAGATGAGTTTAATAGGTTTAATATAAAATTTAAATGAATTAAAATAGAATTTAAAGAAATTAAAATAAAGGAAATAAAATAAAAGAAGAAAATAGGTTAAGAAACCTATTTTTCATTCAGCTGAAGCAAAACAGAGAGAGAGAGAGAGAGAGAGAGAGAGAGAGAGAGAGAGAGAGAGAGAGAGACGGCCGCGAAGAGGGAAATCGGCCGACAAGATTTTGACCTCCGTTCGGCGCAATCTTGGTGTCAAAACGTTCTTCTCGAAGCGTAAATCAACGTTGGCGTAGGGCGATTTTGAAGGTAAGCCCTCTCTCTCTCTCAATTTTCATCTAAGAAGTTTCGGGCTTTTGGAAATTTGTCGATCTGTGATTTAGGGTCGATTTCTTGGTGTTTTTGGCAGTAATCGACTGGAAAAGAAATAAGAAACGTGTTGGAAACGAGTTTCGGCGAAAAACAGATAAGAAAACACGATTTTTCGACATTGCAAGGTCACCGGCGTGTCGTCAGCGTTTGGCTGTCGACGGTCGAGTCAACTCGGCGGTGGGCTGAGTCAACTCGGGCACTGGGCCGAGTTAACTCGGGCCCAAGGCCGAGTTAACTCGGGCCCAAGGCCGAGTTGGGTCTGGGTTGGGTCAGGCCAAGCCGACTCGGGTTTGGGCCTTGACCAGTCCAAATCATTTCGGGTTCGACCCGAGACCAACGGGGTTAGGTCCGACCCGAACCGGTCCAACACTTGACCTTTGACCAGTCAAAGTCAACTATTGATCGTTGACTTTTTGACCATTGAACTATTGACCATTGACTTTATCGTTGACTTTTTGACCAAAAAGTCAACTCGAGCCGTTTGGGTCCGTTTTCTCCCTGGCTCCCCGTTTGTATCGTTTATGACCTCAATTGGATTTTAACGGGATTCTTTTCTTGTGTTGACTCCCAGATTCAGAGGATTTTGTAGATCTCAGGACGATCCCCGAGGAGACACAAACCACTGAAGTTAAGAGGACTCGCCTAGGTGGTATGAGTTATTATATTTTTTGCGATATACCTACATAACATGCATATATGTATTATTTTGGTGGATTACTCCTGATATTGATGTCGGTTGTTTTAAAAACATGAGCATATTGCCTTAAATAAGCATGTATACTTTGACTTGATTTGACTGCTTACTGCCATGTTTTCTTGTCTTGCCTACGGGTTTGAGTTGAGATTGATCATCATACTATGCTGTTGTGTTTTATTGTGGACTGGTTTTCTGATGCATTGCATAATTTTCTGTATTGCCATTTGGAGTTGATTCTGAAGGTAATCATTTGGCACTCTTAGCGGGGCCCAGCTAAGAGTATCAAGGGATTTTGCCCAGATGCACCTGTGTTTGAGGGTTGCCGTGGTACTCCCCACAATTGTTTGGATATGGCTCCGGGATGAGTGGTTGTTGATTCCCTCCGGGTTGAGTTCCCTCTTGTTAAATTCCTTGCATGTGGAGTTGTGGGTTCTGAGCTATGCTAGCCCTATTACCTGACCTGATTAGTGTTTGTTCGTTGTTACCCCCGCTATGATAAGTCCCTTGTGCGGTGTTCCCGAGGGCTCAGGATAGAGTGATCATTGATTCCCTCCTGGTGAGCTACCGTGTGATCTACGAGGCCCAGGGTATGTTGATCGATCGAAAGTGATCGTTGATTCCCTCCTGATGACCTACCGTGTGATCCACGAGGCCCAGGGTATGCCGACCGTGATTCCCCTGGTGGTTGACTATATCTCTTCTCCTTATGAGGTTTTGTCTAGTGTTATTGCTATAAGGACCTCTTTTACCAGCAAAATATTGTTCGCTCTGGGGATTGGGCCGCAACCTAATTTCCTCCCCTCACGGCTTTTTTTGTCGAGGACTTCCCAGTCGGTCACCCAACCTGGTACTACTCTCGTCGAAGCACTTTTAACTTCAGAGTTCTTATGGGATCCGTTGTCAATTGTGCTCCAAAACGCGTCTTGCTATTTTGGGAGGGTCTCTTTACATATGTTTCATTTCCACATACTTCCCCAAGTGATATGGGATTGTGACGACCCCCACATTACGACCTACCCCCTTCACTGGCCTTTTTCCCATACGGACGCACTGACATCCGGGTCCGGATCCAGTATACGGGCCAGTCGTGCACATATGAGTCATCACAATCACCCCCCCTCTTGGGGGCCCAACGTCCTCGTTGGCCACATTTCCGGTTGGGTATAGGCTCTGATACCATTTATAACGGCCTCTTTTCCTAGCAAGATATTGTCCGCTCTGGGGATTGGGTCGCAACCCAATATTCTCCCCTCACGGCTTTGTTTGGTGAGGACTTCCCAGTCGGTCACCCAACCTGGTACTACTCTCGCCGAAGCACTTTTAACTTCGGAGTTCTTATGGGATCCGTTGTCAATTGTGCTCCAAAACGCGTCTTGCTATTTTGGGAGGGTCTCTTTACATATGTTTCATTTCCACATTACGACCTACCCCCTTCACCGGCCTTTTTCTCGTGCGGACGCACCGCCATCCGGGTCCGGATCCAGTATACGGGTCAGTTGTGTACATATGGGTCATGTAGCTCAAGTGGTACTCCTCACTTGTAGCCTTGGGTACTAATCCCTGAGGTCCTTGGTTCGAGTGGGAAGGAAGGCAAAAACTCCCTACAGGGAGGGAGAAGTTCGTGAGTGAGACCACCCATGCTCCGCGGATCCTCAGAGGCTACGGCCCAGTTGGGGCCGGAGGTGGGTTAAAACTCCGCGGATCCCAGAGGGTTGGGCCGGAGGGTCTTACAATTGCTGTCTTTCTGTGTGGTGTGTTTCGGAGGATCTTTGCGTGGTCTCATTTTTTACTATGCACTTGACTATGTAGTACGGTATGGATAATGAGGGCATAGTTTGTATACACTTTGTTTTAAAAGTTATCCCGATCGATCTATCTAAAAATGAGAAGAGATTTAATAACATAGAACTGGTTTTGAGATTTGATACTCATTCATTGATTTTATAACTGGCATGCATTATAACATGAGTGGTAGGTATAACATCTCATACTGAGTTTATCACTCACCCCAACGACTTCCCCCTCCTCCACAGGTAAGGAAGAAGGAAGCAGAAGTGAGCTGGATCGGCACCAAATGATTAGGAGTAGTGTTTATTTCTATTTTTCGGCATTTCTTAAAATGTAAGAACACATTCTGGATATTGCTACATATTTGGGTTTGTACTATCTTTATTGATTCCAGTTTTTATATTATTACTCGTTTCTCATATTTGTTACATTGAGGAGTCTTGGATCATTGCAAAAACTTCCGCACTCAGCCTTAGGCTAGACGGTGGACCTTCCCGAGGTTGGTCTTTTAGCCTGGCGTTTCTGTCCGGCCCCTTTTCAAGTCGTGACAGATTAACACCCACATAACTATATATACCAACTTTAGCATATTAAAACAAACCAATTTAAGCAAGAGAGGCCAATTTTATAAAATGTTGTTTCAATCAATTCAATTTGTAACGTGAGACATTCAAATTAATCAATTGCACCATAGAAGAGAAATTAAAAATGCATCACAAAATTTTGAAATGGTTTAGCCTATGGAATGTTAGATTTTTTCCTCCTAGTTGAAGGGGCCCAACTTGATGAGACCTTAATTTTAGGCCCATGTCTTGAATGATATGTTTAAAAAACCTAGTCTCATTTAGAGTGTGTGTTTTGCACAAAAACAACAAGAGAAGAGAGAAGAGAGAAAACATAACTCATTTTCAGAGTTCATTGTAACAGTCGAAGGAGAATTGAGTTAGCCGGATAGCTTATTCGTGGCATCTAGGACTGCATTCTGAACAGTGGAGATTGATTTTTTAGGCTTCTAAGTCTGCTTGATGAAGGAAAAACGAGACTGCATTGATTTAGGTACCCATTTGTAAACTTCTTTTATTTGTTTGCTATTTCTTGTACCTTGTTGTTTGCTAATATTATTATTTGATCTTGATGAAAGTGTTGTATGCCTCTAGTTTGATGATCTAGAGAGAACCTTTGATTGTACTCATATTGATCATAGTGGATTGTTAAGTGGCCTATACGGGTCCCGTGGTTTTTACTTTTGTCTTTAGAGGTTTTCCACTCTAAAAATTTTCTTGCACTGTGTGTGTGATTTTATTGTTAGTTGTTCAATTTTCTTATACTCGGATTATTAGAAAGTTTGTTTTGAATAGAACTTTCATTGCAATGAACACTTTTAGAATTGTGAGCTTGAATGGATCTAATTACAATGTTTAGAAGGTTAAAATGGAGGACTTGCTCTATGTCAAAGGTTTTCACTTGTCGGTGTTCTCTATGGACAAACCTGCAGACAAAAGCGATGATAAGTGGAATTTGTTGCATAAACAAGTATGTGGTTACATTCGTCAATGGGTTGATGATAATGTTTTGAATCATGTGATCTCGGTTACTCATGCTCGTACTATTTGGTCTAAATTTGAAAAATTGTATGAGAGGAAGACATAAAATAATAAGCTATTTTTGATCAAGCAAATGATGTCCTTAAGGTACCAAGGAGGTTCTCCGATGACTGACCACTTAAATATTTTTCAAAGAATCATTAATCAATTGGACGCAATGGAACTTAGTTTTGATGACGAGATATATGGTTTATGGCTACTTGGTATTTTGCCTAGCTCATGGTAGACTTTTAGAATGACATTGCCGAATTCCGCTCCGAATGGTGTTCTCTCGATGGATTTAGTCAAGAGTAGTGTATTAAATGAAAAGATGAGACGAAAGACACAAGGTTCCTCTTCGGAATCTGAGGTGTTAGTTATCGAATCGAGGGGAGGAGTCAATGTCATAGTTCGAGAGATCGTAGAACATCACGAGGGGTTTCCAATAGGTGGCAAAACTTTGAGTGTCATCATTGTGGTTTGAAGCGCCATATAAAGAAGCATTGTCGAAAGTTGAAGAATAAGAACAAGAAGAAAAATAACAACACCGCCACCACCGCCAACAACAAAGAAGGTAAAAATCATGATGATATTGCTCTTGTAGATGATTTTCTTGTTGTTTGCAATAATGATGTTGAGAATGTTAATGTATCTTGTGATGAGATGAATTGGATCGTAGATAGTAGTCTTTCTACCCACGCTACCTCACGACAAAATCTTTTCTCAACATATAAGGTCGATGATTTTGGTATTGTTCATATGGGCAATAGTGGTCAAGTTAAAGTGGTTGGAATAGGTGATTTTTGTATTGAGATGACTAATGACACTACTCTTGTTCTCAAAGATGTTAAGCATATTCCCGATATTCGCTTCAATCTTCTATCGGTTGGAAAGTTGGATGATGAAGACTTTTGCAATTCATTTTCGGGTGATGAATGAAAGCTTAAAAAGAGATTGATGGTTGTTGCAAAGGCAAGCGGCGTTCAAATTTGTATATCGTCCGGTTTGGGATATCCAAGTGTTACATCAACACTTTTGAAAATGATTCTTCTTCCGAGTTGTGGCACAAGTGCTTTGCTCATATAAGCGAGAAAGGCTTAGCTATGTTGGCTAAGAAGAATGTGTTACGTGTGGTTTCAAATGCGCACTTGAAGAGGTGTCTGCATTGCTTGGCTGGAAAATAAAGACGGGTGTCATTTAGATCGTCTGCGTCGAAAAGAAAGTCGAAGTTACTAAACTTGGTACATTCCGATGTGTGTGGGCCGATGAAAACAAGATTACTTGGTGGTGCGTATTACTTTGTAACTTTTATCGATGATCATTCTCGAAAAGTTTTGACTTATACATTGAAGACGAAAGATCAAATGCTAGATACTTTCAAAGTGTTTCAAGCTTTGGTCAAGAGGGAACCGGGAAAAAGTTTGTAGCGACCCTTACCCGTACCCTTATTTTTCCGTATATATTTTTTTTATCCTATAGTTTAAGCGGAATTAAAACTAAAATCGAAAGCGTTGACATTGCTTGAAAAATCATTTCAATCTAAGTTGTTAAACTGTTTAAACAAATTGAAATAAAACCTTAAAACCATCGGCCAAATTAATAAAACAACAAAACATCAACCTGGAGGGAAAAAAGGGGAATTCTCCCCAAATATACATGGGCGATCGATCGGCCAATTTGGCCGATCGATTGCCGATGTTAAAAAAAGGAGGGGCGATTCGCCCCTCATTGTGGCGATCGATCGCCCAGCTTTTGGGCGATCGGTCGCCATGCTCTCTGTGTAACGCCCCGAACCCGCCCCGGGCCCGGTGCGTTACGTTGCTAACAAATCCCGTGTTTTAACCATGTTTAAAATATTTTTTCGTAAATTTTTCGACTCGGTTTTCGGGTTTTTCGAACCCTCGATTTTTATTGGAAAACGTGCCAAAATACGTTTAAAATATGTTGGAAAAAGTCGAGTTAAAACAAAGTGGAAATCGTGCAAAAATATTTTTTATTTAAAAAAAACTGCTGCTGGGCGCCGCGCGCGCCCAGACAGTGCGCTGCGCGCCAGCAGGCTGCGCGCGCGCGCTGGGCACACCCCGTGTGTGCCCAATCGCGTTCGGTCGTGATTTTGGCCCGATTGATCGGGCCCTCTAGGGCTATTTTCACCAAAAATGATCCCGGCCGCGATCGGTCGTGACCCATGCCCGATCGATCGGGCCGGCTCGGGTTTTTCCAACCAAAAACACCCCAAAACACCTCGTTTTGACTTTCCTTGACCTTCCCGACTTTTCTACACTTTTCTATGGGCCCGACACCTCCAAAAATCCCGAAATTTTTACCATACACTCCCGACACATAAATCTTCAAATCCCGTAAATTTTATAGAAAACCGACTTCAAACGATTAAATAAAAAAATAGCGAACATAACCCGACGTTCAATAGTTTAAAACCGAAACGGGCGGCATAACGCCTAAATTTCTTTAAACCGAAACCTGAAACCAAACACACAAAATCTATGTTTTCAACTTCCCAAATACTACCACCATTAAACACAATTTCCCTAACTCAAAACATTAAATTTCACTACCAAAACATTTTTGTAAATATTCATACTAAACACCCAATACTTTTCGAAGTCGTTTTAATCAAAAAGCCTTACAAAACTCTTACCACACCTTTTACAACATTCCCACAAAACACCCGAGGACGATAGTAATCGAGACGCCCCCACAATAGCCTGCACCGGCGGACTCCGTATTCCCCCGACTGCAGCCTAAACCTCAGCTGTCTCATCAACCTCACCTGTATAGAGTTCGTCACCTACACCACAGAACACAAAACGTAAGCCTAATGCTTAGCAAGTAGGAAATAACGAATGAAACTACAACACAATGCAAGCAACCTAAAATGCAGTTTCTACCACTCAGTTGTGTTTATTTGCTATTCATTGCTTTTCATTACATTTTTCGTTTCATAAGCCGTGTGATTTGAGTAGGCACACATCCCATAACCGTCTAGGACGGCCAAACTCAGAATCACCAGAGCAAGACTAGATAGCTCACATCCCATAACCGTCTAGGACTGGCCATGCTAATCTCCTAGCGATCGTAGAATCCTATAACCGTCTAGGAATTCATACTCACGACCTTCGTATTTAGTCACAAACCCATCCTCATGAGTTCCCTTCGGGGTGCTACTGCCAGCACCGTATCCCGACAAGGCACACTATTCCAGATCTCATATTTTAGCCAGTCTCTCATAGAGTTCCCTTCGGGGTGCTACTGCCAGCACCGTATCCCGACAAGGCACACTATTCCAGATCTCATATTTTAGCCAGTCTCTCATAGAGTTCCCTTCGGGGTGCTACTGCCAGCACCGTATCCCGACAAGGCACACTATTCCAGATCTCATATTTTAGCCAGTCTCTCATAGAGTTCCCTTCGGGGTGCTACTGCCAGCACCGTATCCCGACAAGGCACACTATTCCAGATCTCATATTTTAGCCAGTCTCTCATAGAGTTCCCTTCGGGGTGCTACTGCCAGCACCGTATCCCGACAAGGCACACTATTCCAGATCTCATATTTTAGCCAGTCTCTCATAGAGTTCCCTTCGGGGTGCTACTGCCAGCACCGTATCCCGACAAGGCACACTATTCCAGATCTCATATTTTAGCCAGTCTCTCATAGAGTTCCCTTCGGGGTGCTACTGCCAGCACCGTATCCCGACAAGGCACACTATTCCAGATCTCATATTTTAGCCAGTCTCTCATAGAGTTCCCTTCGGGGTGCTACTGCCAGCACCGTATCCCGACAAGGCACACTATTCCAGATCTCATATTTTAGCCAGTCTCTCATAGAGTTCCCTTCGGGGTGCTACTGCCAGCACCGTATCCCGACAAGGCACACTATTCCAGATCTCATATTTTAGCCAGTCTCTCATAGAGTTCCCTTCGGGGTGCTACTGCCAGCACCGTATCCCGACAAGGCACACTATTCCAGATCTCATATTTTAGCCAGTCTCTCATAGAGTTCCCTTCGGGGTGCTACTGCCAGCACCGTCACCTGTATCCCCGACAGGCACACTATTGAGATTCATTACCCATTCACTTTATCTGATTACGTCACACTCACAACCAGCCATGCAAAAACAACTCGTATTTTTGTTACTGAAAACAATGATGCACGTCAACCATTATGCAACCAAACCCAACAAAACACAACACGAAATAATTAGCCCTACCATTCCATGGTGTAGGTCCGAAGGCGAAAGAAAGCTACCACTACTTACCTGGTTGCTCGATACGTTCACTTCGTCTAACTAAATCACACGTTCGATCACCTAACAAATAACGAACATTCACTTAATAACAAACTACATAAATTATAATGATTTTTGCTAACTAAACTAATCACACATTTAACCTAAACCCACAACTTAACTCCAAACCCGATTTTTAAACAAATTACCGACGTCCAACATTAAACGGCCATAACTTTCTCGTTTTTCAACGGATTTCGACGTGCCACCCCAACTCGAAAACCTCTACACGTCTACTATCCATTGAATCACTCAAATTAACCAAACAAACACTTTGGCCAGCCCGAAATTCCCAAAGACAGAATCGGCCCTAAAGTGTTCTTAAACCGTTTTTGTGTAACACTCTTTCAATCTTCCATCTAACCCCTGTAACAACCTAAATCACTCCATTCAACAACTAAACTACCAAAATAGGAAAGAAATCTAACATCTAAACTCAATTTTTCGGAATCCCTAACCTAGGTTTTTCTAAAATTCACCAAACTCAACCAAAATACATAAAAACACTTCTAAACTCCATCTAAATGTACACAAACCAAAACCCAAGAGAAATTACCTTGAAAAGTCTTCAATAGATGAAGAAAGGAGGAAGGGGATCGATGGCTATGGAGGAGAAGGAGAGAAGCTCGAAGAAGATGAAGAAAAAAATGGAAACTCACCTTTTTAACCTAACTTTCCTTCCACCTTTTAACTTTCCTCCTCCAAGCTTTTTAAATTTGTAAAACCACCCACACTTTTCTCTCCCAAAACCTCCAACGTGAATGCCATACAACTCATCACTTTTCATTCATTTTATTTAATAATTTTCATACCATTAATGCATGAAAAATCCTATTGGTTGTTTGACTTTTCAAACCCTTTGGTTTGAATTGTCAAACCACTTTATTTTCTCTTCTCTTACTCCTCAAGGTACTCCACTAAACTTGAGAAATGGAACTCTCCTAACACTTCTAACCTAAGGCTACTCACGAAATAGAAAATTCTCGGGTGTTACACTCTGGATTTTCCAGAGAAGAGCGATCGCCCCTGCCGATCGATGGCGATCGATCGGCAGGCTCTCTGCCTCCTCTCTTCTCTCTTTTTTTTTCTTTTCTTCTTCTTCCTTTCCTTCTTTCTTTCTTTCCTTCTTTCCCCTGCGTACACAATTCCCCTTAACATATATACACACTAAAACTTTCAATAAACATCAACATAAACTCACTCATAATCCTATCGATTTCTCACTTTACCAATCACACCCAAAATGAACGACTCAAAACACGTTTAAAAACATAACCCAATTTCATAAAAACAAACCGCGTGGTTCCGTTTAAAAGCTTAACGTTACCCCCCTGTTTTAAACCAATCAGTTTATAAAATAGTTTCCAAACGTTTCAAACATCAAAACATAAACCTATCGACTATCTAGAACCAAACATCCTAAAATGTTTCTAACTATACAATAATTCACATCAACCCCTTACGCCCAAAAACCCTCAAAATACCTAACTGTAACCCCCATGGGTCAACATACGCGTCAACTGCCCATGCACACCACCGCGACCGTTCTTCTTCAACCATCCTGAACATCGGGTGGAGGAACGTCGTCCTCACCTGTTTCGAAATCACCTACACCATAAAGACACCTATGAGATAAAAATCTCAGTAAATTCTACATAAATGCTTATGAATGATCATGTATGCTCAATGCTATGAAAACCGTCCATGTCATTTCATATATCCGTACGTGTCAGTCTATGGTTATCGGAAACGCTTGACAGATAGATAGGGCACGTCAAGCGAATAGACAGCCCACACCATCTGAAGGGAGGAAAACCCGCTCACCACAGAACGCCAGGTCTGAACCTCATCCCCGATAACTCAATGTCATGGTTGTTTACTGTGATACTTTACTTGCCTTTACAATGCATGTCCTTTTCATAAAATCAATGCGTAAATTCATTTTCATGACGTTTTGAAACCATGATGCATGAACAGTTCGATATAAACATACATAAAGAGCATACCATCAAAACACTACAAATACCATCAAAACACTATAACAAACAAACTATAGACCAACCGAACCTAAACTACCCAACCGAAACAATCAGACAAAACAATGACCAACATAAACGATAAAGCACCAACGTATCCTCAACAACAAACTCGGCTTACGGTGTAGGCCAATCGGCCACAATAAGTCACAAGAACATACCTCGTGCCCGTTGCAAACCAAGTTTCGTCCATGAGCTTCGTTCACCTAAGGCAATTACACAATATTGTCGTTAAAACGAGTTTAAGCCTTAAACGTCCAAATCAACGAAATCCTTAACTAAGGAAATTCCTAAAATTCTAACTTAACTAATGGAGACATTTTAACAACCATTAACGCTCGATACCTCAAAATCACCATTAACGAGTTTTTCCAAAAACCCGAAAACTCATCAAACCCTAACGTTTCTCAACGAATCAATCAACTTCGTCCAATAACGCCCAATACGTCCATTATATTCACAAATACGGTAAAGTTATCGATTTCGAAACCTAATTCACGTTTTTAACAAAACTAAACAAAACCCTAACCGTGAAACTTCACGAAAACTGAACAATAACCTTCCAAAACTATAGAATCATACCTAGGGTCGGGTTTAGAGGAGAAAATGTGAAGGATCGGAGGTTGAACGGAGAGGAATCGCCGTTGGAAGGGAGAGAACGCCGCGGAGAGGAAAAATCGTCGATGGAGAGAAATAAAATGAAATCGTGAAGTCTGGAGAATAAGAAGGAAATATGATTTATTTATAATATTGACTTGGCAAATTACCATTTTGCCCTTCCTTTGTTTTTCTATTTGTTTCGTCCTTTGTTTCACTATTTAGCTAACGATTCGGTTTCTCCAAAATTTCTTATTTCGTCAATAAATCTAATTTATTACTTGGGTTCCATTAAAACTGTCTGTTCGCAAAACGGATCTTGTTTACTATTTTTACCACAACGTTCTTAATATTACGAGAAACGTAATTCTCGTAAAATTAGCGTTACGACACCTAAAATTCCCAAAATTTTCTTAAAATTCATATAAATTATTAGGATCGTAATAACGCTTTCTTTTCATGAAACCGATTTAAGTTGATATAAATTCAAAAATGCCATTATATTTGGAATTACAAAATCCCGTAAAACCGGGCGTTACAAAGTTGAAGTGTATTCGAAAGGATAACGGGGGAGAGTACATTGGACCTTTTCATGAGTATTGTCGAGAACAAGGTATTTGTCACCAAAAGTTGTCTATGAAAACACCGCAATTGAATGGATTGGCCAAAAGAATGAATAGGACATTGGTAGAAAGGGTGAGGTGTTTGCTATCACAAGCAAAGTTGTCACGATATTTTTGGGGTGAAGTATTGAGTACGGTGGTACATGTGCTAAACCTCACACCATGTATTCCCTTGAACTTTGATTGCCGAACCATGTTTGGAGTGGTAAAGATGTCTTTTATGATCATCTACAGGTATTTGGTTGTATACTTACGTGTTGTTCCCAAAGACGAAAGGTTAAAGTTGAAAGATAAGACCAAGAAGTGCGTGTTTGTTGGCTATGAGCCTGATAAGTTTGGATATCGATTCTTTGATATGATTAATAGATAGTGTAAATGCAAATATATTACAAATATGTTGGCATTAATTTTTTGACCAATTACATTTATGGAAATAATATTTTATTCCATTGTTTTTCAAGTTGGTAGTTTATTTCTTGGTAATCAAGAAATAATCTATTCAGATTATTAGATGGATGAATATTGGAGATCATGAAGATATTAGTGGAAGTAAAAATAAGGAAACTTGAGGATTAAGGAAAGTTGTTGAAAAATCTAAAGATATTAGTTTTTTGGAAAACTTTGTTTTGGAAGGCCGATTTGAAAACGATTTAATGAATTATATCAGGCCTTCAGATCACATTAATTATGGGATACTTTCCTAAGTCTTTGGGATCCATATCTAAGTAGTTTGCGGTACTTTCCTAAAATATCACACGAGGTGTCACGCAACCGATTTAGTGAGATTTGATTTCCTTATTCTTTGTGGCGTCGAATCTCAATTTGGTATTTGGTTAAACCTCAGATAAGGCTGTTACTGTAACGCCCTCGAACCTGCCCCAGCTCGGTGCGTTACTTTGCAAACAAATCCCACGTTTAAAATGAATTTTTAAAATAATTGTCGATAAATTTTTGGGTTTTTCAAACCCTCGAAAGTAGTTGAAAAATGTGCGTACAATATGTGTAAAACATGTCGGAAAAGATCGACTCCAAAATATCAACAGAAACGTGGGAAATTGTTAAAACCTGACGTCGTCTACTTTACGAAAAATTGAGCAACATAACGACTAATTTTTATAAACCCCAAAACATTTAAAACAAAATAATATCTATACAACAATCTCCAAAACACCAACCAAATACAACAAAAATACCAAAATAACCAAAAAGTACCCATCACTCACAACTCCCCGAAGACCATGGTCGAGATGCTCCAACAACTGCCCGCACCGGCATACTACGTACATCACCGACTGCGTCCCAATCCTAGCTTTTCACATAGCTCTCACCTGTAACTCTGTCATCACCTACACCACAGAACACACACACACGTAAGCTTACGCTTAACAAGTAGGGGATAACAAATATAAACATGCACAATGCTCACACAACCCTAACACATACAGTTTCTACTCGCTCTGTTATTCTCGTTTTGTTTTCTTTGCATTGTTCTATCATAGAACCCGTACCAGTGCTAACCTCGCACCTTCACGTGACTAAGCGACTCCCATAGAGTCCCTCGTAGGTGCCACCCTAACGCGACTGGGCGACTCCCACGGAATCCCTCACAGGTGTCCGACTCCCATGGAATCCTTCGCAGGTGTCCGACTCCCACAAAGTCCCTCGCTAGTGCCACCCTAACGCGACTGGGCAACTCCCTTGGAGTCCCTCGCAGGTGTCACTCTAACGCGACTGGGTGACTCCACTATAGTCCCTCGCAGGTGTCACCGTAGCGCGACTAGGCGACTCACACGGAGTCCCTCGCAGGTGTCACCCTAACGCGACTGGGCGACTCCACTATAGTCCATCGTAGGTGTCACCGTAACGCGACTAGGCGACTCGCATGGAGTCCCTCGCAGGTGTCACCCTAACGCGACTGGACGACTCCATTAAAACCACGCCCCAGGTGCCACCCTAACGCGACTTGGCGACTCTCCTAGAGTCCCTCGCGGGTGCCACCTTAACACGACTTCACAAAACCATATTGCCACATTGCATTTCTACTTATCTGTTTTCATTTCATACTTACCATTCAAAACCATGCTCAAAACTCGTATTTTCGTAATTCAAGACCATAGTGCATGCCACACAATTTCTTAAGCACAAAACAAAACAAAACAATCAAACAAACAACAATTTTCTATCGTTCCATGGTGTAGGCTTGAAGGCAAAACACAACCAACCACTACTTACTTGGTTTTCCGGCACGTAACAGTTACTTCGACTACGCTAATTGCTCGCTCGTCAACCTAGAAAATATAGAGAAAACCATTTAGTAACAACCTAAGGAATTCTAAAGAATACCTAGATCAAAACTAACAACAATTAAACAAATTCTACAATCTAAAACTCTACCCGAAATTCCCACAATATTTATTGTCCAAACTTCAAACGGCCATAACTTATTCGTTTTTCAATGGATTTGGACGTGCCACCCCAATCCAAAAACCTCTACACGTCTACTTTCCATTGAAACAAACAATTTAACCATCCAAACATCATGGCCAACTTGAAATCCTAAAAATAGAATCGGCTACCAAGTATTCACAAACCAGTTTTTGACAATCACTTACCAATTCCATAATCTAACCACCAAAACACCCTAAACTATCATATTTGAAGATTTAAACCATCAATTATGAGGAAAACTAGCAAGGAGAACACAATTTTCGGAGCTCCCAATTTAGGGTTTTCAAACCCTAACTAAAATCCATCAAAACACCCTAAAAACACTCTAAACTATCACTAAGTTGTGTTAAACTAAAAACCCACAAAATTTGGTACCTTAAAACTTGAAAAACCTTGCTGGAAATGAGGAAGATGAGAAGCTTCAAAGGGCTGCAATTTTCATGGAAGCCAACGGGAAGAAGATAAAAACTTTTCTTTTTTACTCCTTTGCCAATCCAATTTTATAAACCTTCACTTTTACTTTTTAACTTTTTCCACTAAAACTTAATATTTATAAATCAACCCTCATTTCTTTTCTTTCCCTAAACCAACGTGAATCCTTTCCTTTTCCTTTACTCTTACATTTCTTTTCATTATTTAATTTATTTCCTTCCTTAACTACTAAACAAAACAACATTTATACTTCATGCTTTTTAATTTTCACTTTCCATCGAAGGGCGTAATAAAACTATAAAATTAATATTAAGCTCCCACAACCATTTAATCTAAGGGCTACGTACGATAAGAGAAATTCCCGGGGGTTACAGTTACCAACGATATTTAAGCCTTCGTTTTCTAAGGAAGCGATTGACGGATTTTTTATTCTTGGAAGGAGATTTCTTCATTGTTTAGCCGTCGCCGTTCTTTCTCTCCCAACGCTTCTGCGTATGGGTTTGTGATTGTTCATTCAGTTCTTGAATGATTATTTTACACACTCTAATTATGCTGTGGTATTCATCGATTATTCGAGTGTGTTGATTTACTGCGTCCGAAGACAACGACCTGGTGTTACAGACGGTGTCATAGGAGACAATTTTCTTATTCTTCATTGAAGTTCAATCTCGGGAGGAGACTACATTGGAACTCAAGAGAAGTTCTATTTATCGACAAGGGGAGCTTAACATTTTGATCATGGGCAAGAGGATCCTGCTATACACAGATTCCGGGATGTGTCATTAACAACAAGAGGATCTTGTTAATTCTAGAACTCGGGAGAGATCGATCTCAATTCGATGGGAGCTCGCAAAAATAGTTTTATTGGGGAAGTTAGGAAGTGGCGGCGACAAAGATAAGAGAGAGTTTTTATTTGTTTAAGTCCGTTTGTCTTGTAACTTTGTGAACTCGTAAAATATTTTTATATCTGGGCATGGCCCCGCAGACGTAGGCAATTTATCGAACTATGTTACCAACCTCCTATCTCTTTAATTTATGCATATTTATAATTTTCCATCATTGCATTAATTATCGGTGTCATACGAAACACTCTGTGTGACATTGCATAACTGATCTTAATCTTTTAGAAAGCTTGTTTGTAGTTGAGATGTTGTATTCATGGAGGATTATACCATCGAAGATATGGACAAGGTGGACAAGATTGTTCATACTCAAGCAAATGAAGAGATGGTTAACATGGATCCAATTCTAACTGCTCCTACCCTGATAATCACTGACGACGTCCCAATTGAAAATCAAGGTATGGATTTACATGTTGGTAATCCTTCAAATACTAATGATTTTGTTGATGTTGATTCTAGCATTGAAGCTAATGTTGAAAATAGCGATGAGCAAGAGAATGAAAATGTTGAGAAATTCATTTCTTCTAATGAACCAAGGCAGTCTACTCGTGAGAGACGTCCTTCGGTTAGGTACCCATCACATGACTATGTAATTCTCACCGATGGAGAAGAACCTGATAACTTTCAAGAAGCATTGGAAGACAAAAACAAAAATGAATTGATAGATGCCATGGAGGATGAGATGCAATCCCTTCGTGAGAACAACACTTTCAAGCTAATAAAGTTACCTAAGGGCAAGAAAGCCTTGAAAAATCGATGGGTGTATCGATTGAAGCTAGATAAACATACTTCACAACCTTGATACAAGGCTCGATTGGTAATGAGAGGCTTCTCGCAAAGAAAACATATTGACTTTGGCGAGATTTTTGCTCTCGTAGTGAAAATGCAATACATTCGTGTTGTTTTTGGTTTAGTTGCTAGTCTTAATCTAGAGGTTGAACAAATGGATGTGAAGACGGTTTTTCTTCACGAGGACTTACAAGAAGAGATATACATGAAACAACCGGAGGGTTTCCAAGAAAAATTGAAAGAAGGCTACGTTTACAAATTGGTGAAAAACCTTTACGATTTGAAACTAGCGCCGCGACAATGGTATCGGAAGTTTAGTTCGGTAATGGTTGAACATGGGTACAAGATGAACAAAACTGATCATTGTGTTTTTGTGCAAAAATTCTTCGATGGTGATTTTATTATTCTTTTGCTCTATGCAACGATATGTTGATTGTTGAAATGAACATTTCAAGAATCAATGAGATAAAAGGGACTTTGAGTGAGTCATTTACTATGAAAAATTTGGGACCGGTGTGTCAAATCCTTGAGATTCGAGTCATCCATGATCGAGATGACAAGAAATTACATTAGTCACAAGAAAAGTATATTGAGAAAGTTCTTTGACGCTTCAACCTGGATAAAGCTAAAGCGGTGAGTGTTCCTCTAGCTTCTCACTTTAATCTTAGTATAATCATTGTCCTTTTATTGATAATGAGAAGTTGTCTATGAAAAAAATTTTGTATTCTTCGGCGGTTGGTAGCTTGATGTATGCTATGGTTTGCACAAGACCCGATATAGCGCACGCCGTTAGCATGGTGAGTAGATATCTTTCGAATCCAGGAAGACACCATTGGGAGGCCGTGAAGTGGATTATGAGATATCTCCGGGAAACGACGGATCTTAGACTAACTTTAGGATGTGAGAAGCCTATGTTGGTTGGGTTTACGGATTCAGATTTGGCCGGAAGCTTGGATGATAAAAAATCTACTTCGGGGCATATGGTGACTTTTGCCGGGGGAGCCATGACTTGGCAATCTAAATTGCAAAAATGTGTTGCTCTTTCTACTACCGAAGACGAGCTTATAGCCACCATGGAGGCAACAAAGGAATTGTTGTGGTTGAGAAAGTTCACGATGGAACTTGAGTTGAAACAACGAAGGTATGTCTTATTTTGTGATAATCAAAGTGCAATTTATCTTGTGAAAAATTCTTCTTTTCACTCGAAGTCAAAACACATTGAAATTCGTTATCACTAAATTTGTGACGTTTTGGATGATAAAATGTTAGAACTTGAAAAGATTCACACAAATGATAATTGATCAGATATGTTGACAAAGTGTTGTCGTGGGATAAGTTTGAGTTTTGTCGCTCGGGTACCCGGTTGACAACGCTCTCCAACTAGTCGGTCGAGGGAGTTTGTTGGATTTTTTTCTCCCAGTTAGAAGGGCCCAACTTGATGAGACTTTAATTTTAGGCTCATGTCTTGAATGATATGTTTAGAAGACCTAGTCTCATTTAAAGTATGTGTTTTTCACAAAAACAACAAGAGAAGATAGAAGAAAGAAAATTCAAAATTCATTGTAGTAACCGGAGGCGAATTGAGCTAGCCGGAGTTTGAACCGTTGGATCGGCTTCTTCTTTTTGTTTGCTCTTTCTTGTGCCTTGTTGTTTTCCAAGATTGTTATTTGATCTTGATGAAAGTGTCATATGTCTCTAGTTTGATGATCTAGAGAGAACCTTTAATTGTACCTATATTGATCATAATAGATTGTTAAGCAGTCTATACGGGTCCGTGATTTTTACTCTTGTCTTGAGAGGTTTTCCATGCTAAAAATTGTCTTGCATTGTGGGTGTGATTTTATTGTTAGTTGTTCAATTTTATTATACTTGGGTTATTGGAAAATTATTTTTGAATAGTTTCAAGAATTTTCAGATTTTTTCAATTACTTCAACAAAACATGCATCAATCTAATAAATAATGCTATTTACACAACAAAACACATTTCTCCTAATAGTCTAACATGGACATACTTAGATACAACTTATTAGAACTATTAAACCTCAAGTTCTACAAACCAAATTTTATAGTTACCTAGATCTTTCCATGTCTAAATTATCAGGAGAATAGAGAGACATACTTGAATCCATTGATATAATTTGTAATGGAATCAGGTACGAAGGGCTTCCATTTCAATGAGCACTTTGCTGGATCAGTAATAACCTAAGAGGATTGATGGATTAGGTATTCTAAACTTAATCGTAATTATAATTTTAATTGTTTGCTATCTCAAATTAATCTATTTTATCTTTTAACTAGATTTGTTAAATCTAATATGCAAACAATGACAATAACAATAAGTCAGAGAGTAATAGAAGAGAATGCTAACAACTTGTTAATGTGGTTCAGTCAATTTTACCTACGTCTATATTCTAAATCTCCTCCTTGAAGATTTCTTCCACTATAACTCTTCCGATTATGACCTATTGAACTTTTGGACGACAATCAAACCTTACATCGACCCTTCCCGGGCATCACTCTTTAACAATTCCACAAATAACAATGGTAAAGGTTTTTTGCACACAACTTAACTCTCACAAAGATGAAATCTAGTTTGGCTATAAGAGAGATAGCATGTTCAAGTTTTTGCTACCATTAGTAAATTTAAGTACCATGTCATGCAAGTCAACATTCTTCTTTTTAAGCTCGACAATTTCATTTTCAAAAGATGAAATAATATTAGCATGTTTTTTTTCTAATTAAATATTTTTTTTTCAATAATTTATTTATACTTCGACTAAAGCAATTTAAATTGTTCATATAATTATTCAAAAACATCCAATAATTCACTTTCATCAAGATGTTCATTTAAGTCACTACATGAATCACGTTTCTTACCCTCTTTAGCCATGAAGTACATGTTAACAACTTCTTCATTCTCCGATGATGATGCTTCTTCATTATCATCTCAAGTGGCTTTAATCGCTTTCTTTTTTAATGTCTTTGGTGCCTTCTTGGCTTGTGGATAGTTGATTTTGTAGTGTCTCTGACTTCCCACACTCTTCTCTTTTTTATGTCAATCCCGCTTGAAAAATCTTCTCCCTTGCCTCTTTCTTTGTTGGGAGAACTTGTTGAAGTTTTCAGTCATTAATGTTATTTCCTCATCATCATCTTCTTTCTCATATTCAACTTTGGTTGCTAGTGAAAATTTGATAGCAATATTTTTTCTTGGAGATTTATTTCTCCTTTTGCTCTTCTTTTTCATTAATCTTCATCAAGATCTCATGTGTAATGATAGATTCAATGAGCTATCAATCTTTAGCACTTTTAAATCTCGTGTTTCTACAATTGCAATCACTTTTGGTTGTCACGATCTTGGTACAACTCTTCGTTGGGTTAAATCTTATCAAGAACATTTTAACCACTAGTAATATTAGTGAAACGAGTATATATTGACCAATGTTTTTTAATTTGTTCATGACAAAGAATTCATATTCATGCACAAGTAAGCTCATCTTACTTTCCTTTACTTGATTTGTGTTTTGATGTGTGACTTCAAATAAATATTGAATTTCATATGTATTATCACACTCTTGCATTGTATTAAATTCATCTTTATTAAGTGCACAGTACAACTTGTTAATTGCCTTAGCATTTAAAGATAATTTATGTTTGTCATCTTCATCATACTCGAACGGAACCTTTGAAAAATTTATACTATTTTCAAGTTAAATAGGTGTATATGGTCCATTTTTTTGATAATATGTCATAGCTATAATCCTTAGATTGAATAAAAAAGTTTATCATAGATTTCCAATGTGCATAGTCATTTCCATCAAAATAAGAAAGTCTAGAGATGAATTGTCCCTCAACATACTAACTATTTAAATAAAAAGCCAAAGCTATTTTTCAAGATAAAAATTTATTTTTGAATCATAATAAAGGTTGATGACCTAGCTCTAAAACCAATTGTCAGATTGATAATAATCTACTAGAGTAGTGAATTAGGTTTCTAAAATTTTTCGTAATTACAATTTTAATCACTTGCATCTCAAATTAATATATTTTCTCACTTAACTAGATTTGTCAAGTCTAATATACAAATAATGACACTAACAATAAGTAAGCAAGTAAAAGAAAAGAATACAAATAATTTGTTAATGTGGTTTTCCCAATTTGCATATGATTGCACTCCAAGACTCTTCCTCGAAAATTCATTCCATTATAGCTCTGTTGGTTATAATCGATTGAATTTCTGGGCATTAATCAAGACTTACATCAGTTCTTCTCTGGCGTCACCTTTTAATCGTTCTACAAATAACAAGTGTAGAGGTTTTTAAGGCAAAACCTAACTCTCACAAATATGAAGTTTCAAGTTTGTGTATAAGAGAGTTAGAGATTTACTAAAAAATAGAGACTATAAAGTCTCAAGAAAATTTGACAGCACTTTAGCGTGAGTCTCTAGGTATGTTGTACAGTGGAGTGAGCTACTATTTATAATTATCTTCAAATTTATCAAGTTGTAGATGTCCTCTAGTTGTCATCGGGTGTCCATGATATGTCTTTTAGAGACATCAATGAGGCGATGGACTTCCCCAACTTAAGTTAGGAGCTATCACGTCGAGCGACTACAAATGGTGATTGTGGTTCAGTGAGTTTTACCTAAAATGGTAATTGAGCGACCACAAATGGTGATTGGGCATTTACAGAAGCATTAATTTGAATTTCTTGTTTCTAATCAGCACTTCCGTGAGGCTTTTTGGTTGCCCGCTACGGAAGTCCACGTTGGTCTCTAGGCTTTCACAATTTGAATTTCGAAAAACAATGCTTTGAGAATGAGCTTATGTGGCTTTTTGCGGGCACCCCCCTCAAGTGTTCTCTAGTGAGGTCTAGGCATTTGAACTCTATAATCAAATGGTTTGATACTCTAGATTGAGCTTTTGTGGAATCCACCAAGTTTCCACTATAGGTGTCTGCTGCCAAGACTAGGCGTCCACGAATTTTTCCATTTTGCACATGGCTCGGAACGAGGCTTTTACATTTCATCTTAAGGCGTCCGCAAAGTCTATACTTGAGACTTTTCAAGTCACTTTTGATTGAGTCCTGGATGTGAAATTAAACTAATTCTGCATAGACTCAAGTACATATATTAGAAACTCCAAATACCATTTTACAAAGGTGTTTTCATCAAGAGTATAAACATACATAACAAAATTCATCAATGTATAATTATTATTATTAACATAGAATTAATATTTCATTAATTATATCAATCATTAAGACAATTAAGTTTAATGTATAGTAGGCTAACATACTTCACGTTGAATCTCTCTCAAGTTGATGGATTCAAGAAAAAAAAAATTACTTATGAATTAAAAACCATAACCCTTTTTATTAAACTTGGATATGTAATTATTATTCTATCCATCATAGAATAAGTAATGACACTCGAGTATCTACATATTTAGTTGGCTCATCGAGTTTAACCCATGTTATCTAATATACTTTAAAACTCAAAATATTAATTCTCAATAACCACTTTTGATGAGCCTTGTATATAATGATAACCATAATGTTAAATTCATTAGTTATATAAACGTAAAACCCCATACATTGCTAAATAAATGCAACAGGTTCAACCATAAGCCTACTATAGCCCTTTCTGTCAACATTTTCTCCTTAATCCATAATCAAACAACAATACTGAAAAAAAAAAACGAAAACTAAATACCAAATTAAACATGAAAAATCCAAATCGGAAAAGAATAATAGATAATGCAAAAAATTGCCCGAACCCCACTCAAATAGAAATTAGATCGTTAAAGTCTACATTAATATTTAATTTTAAAGCAATAATTATACATTTCACTAGTAATAAATAAGTCCATGTTCAACTCTAGTGCATGAGCATATGATGGTGCAGGATGATATTATGAACAATTGCACCCTAATAGTAGCTTTGTTTAATGTTATTAGGGTCCAAAAGTTTGACATTCAAAAAATAAATAATGTTAGCAATTCGTTACAACTTCCCAGCAGAGATGGGACCATTCCTTTGGAATCAGTCGAATTGGAATTGAGGTTTTCAACTCAGTTTAGTTCGGTCGTAACCTTAGAAAAATTGAATTTAAAGTCAAACCTACTAAAACTCTGATGAGTTCTCGATTTGAAATTTTGAAAAGTTGATTGAAAACTTTGTCAAAAATAAAATAAATCAAAACCTATAAAATTGAACCATTCCAATCGAAAGACAAAACTCGGTTTTATTTTGGGTTTTCAACCATCTTCAGTTTGATCTGGATTTCATGTTGCACTTTCTTAATGCAAACTATTGATCTTCTCGGAGAGATGTCATTTAACATCATGCATGATATTTATTAAAAGTTATATAATTGTCAATAATTGAAACTATTATTTTCAAATGGATCCCACAACTTCTCTGTGTCATTACTATGTTACGTGTCACTGCGTTGTTGGGAATAATTAGATTCTTTAGACATTTGTATTTAGAGTTTACTGTTCAAAATGCATTTCATAATTAAATATTAAAAACTAAAATAAAATAAACAACTAAATAAAGATCACCACCGAAAAATCTTTAATTAAAATAAATCCAAAATATTAATTTCATGATTATTTTTTATATTATTTATCAAACCAATATTAGTCAGTTAAATAATTATTTATGAATAATGTTACATTTATCTTTTTATTCTACCTTCTTAAAATATTCGCGGATGTATCGAGCAATGATTGGTTTAATTAATGTAATAAATTAATTATTTATAATTTATTATATTTTAATTGCATCAACAATTAATTGACACGTTAACAATTATTTTAAAATGATAGAATAATAGGATAAACGTAGCATTACTTATTATATATAAACCAAAAATCCATATTTGTCAAACTCTTTCTCTCTCTATCGCGAGTATCGAGTTAATATTAATTTCTAAAATCACAATTTTAATATCTCGATAAAAATAATTTTTTTAGTCATTCAATAAGGTTCAATGATTTTCTATTTGATTTTGCAAAACTCTAACGGTCTTTCGAGTTGTTAAACCTTATATTTGTAATATTAAAATTAACTCTCTCGAGCGTCAAATCTTAAATATAAATTTATTCAATAAATGACAAACAAACTGGAAGCGTGAATAACAAAATACCACAAGTAAATAATGAATCCAACCATAAGATATTCGAGAGGGAGAGAATTAGTTCAACGTAGTCGAAATACAAATAATAGAAACGTGTTGAACATAATCTTCCTCTGGATCAGAAATCCTCTATAATTGCCCTCAAAATATGTCTTAAGGATGTCGAAGGTTCTCATTTTGTATGAATATGTGGTATTTATGGTCCCGATTAAGAGTTCAAAACGCACGGGATTTTGTATGTTCAGAGAGCAGATCTAACCTTGGCTCGCGACGCAAAAAGTGTGAGCTGCAGGTCAAGCGCCTTTTTTCTTTTGGGGCACAACTCGGGTTGTATTTGTGTGGCTGGGCCGCCGCCTGACTGATCTGCGATGCGGTTCGACTTCCAAGATTCTTTATTTTTATCTTCGTTTTATTTGTTTGACTATTTATCTGCATCATAACTTAAAATACATTAAAATTACTAAAAACTCGATAATAAGATCAAACTTAGCTTAGAATGACTACTATAACCCTAATTTTCATAGAGTTATCATCAATGAACTGAATCGGAATCGATCTATTCGGTACAAATTGGGTTGGTTTCAAATTTTAAATAACCGAATTTCAATGGTATTTTTTTTATAATCGAGTTAGTCGTTCGATTTTCTGTTTAATAGATTCAAAATTGATGCTAACAAACCGAACCGGTAAAATTTGAACATAAAATTTTTTTTCCAGCCCATTGAAAAACCAATAAGAACCCAGAAC
>CM039507.1:3411583-3463828 GCA_022432975.1 Begonia masoniana
ATCCATTTAACATTCAAGGTTTAACTTGAATTGATGAGAATGACGTGTATTGAGGACCATCTACTATGGACGCGAAAACTAAGACTTAGTAATGCGCTTGATGAAGCATAAGAAACTGTCACTTGAATGATTTGTTCCAAAAACGAGTTTGATTCGTATTCAAGCAAATGCGGATGAGTGGTACAGGGAGCTTGTGGTTAGACCAAGTTATCCCATTCACATTCAAGTTTTAACTTGAAGTGATGAGAACGACGTGTATTGAGGTCCAACAACCTTTCAACCGGGGACGGGTAATTAAGACTTAGTACTGCGCTTGATGAAACATAATACTTCACTCAACGTTTGTCCCAAAAGAGTTGAAACACGAACAAGCAATTTGACGTTGAGTGTTCATGACTTGTGGTTTAGAACCTAAGTTATCCATTTCACATTCAAGTTTTAACTTGACAGTGATGAGAGCGACGTGTATTGAGGACCCCCAACCTTAACGGACGGGTAATTAAGACTAGTAATGCGCTTGATGAAGCAATAGAAAAATTCACGTCAATCGATTGTTCATAAAAGAGTTGAGGCATCAAGCAAATGAGGTGAAGGTTCCAGGACTGTGGTTTTAGAACCTAAGTTATCTTTCACATCAGGTTTTAAATTGAAGTGACGGAGAGTAAACGAAGTTTATTGAGGACCCAACAACCTTCATGACGCAGAAAGTAAGACTTAGCAAAGCAAGTAAGAAAGAAAAAAAACCTGATTCGCTGCGATTCTTTACTCCTCCGGCACAACCGGACGAGTCAAGGGCGTCTTACTGAGTCACCGAAACTTCATTGCCTTAATCGCCGGATTTTACGTTCGCAACCAAAAAGAGGGTACTGCTGAAACTCTGGCCAACCCCGTCTCATTGTTCACATTGCCGCTCTTTCATGTTTTCGGTTTCTTCATGCTCGTATTGGCGATTTCAATGGGGGAGACGCTGGTTCTGATGCAAAGGTTTAATATTGAGGCATTGCTGAGAGTGGTGGAGAAGTTCAGGGTCAACTGCATGCCAGTTTCGCCTCCCCTTGTGGTGGCTCTGGTCAAGTCAGATTTGACGGCGAAATATGATCTTAGCTCGCTTCTGGTACTTGGGTCCGGCGGAGCTCCGCTTGCAGAAGGGATTGTTGACAGATTCAGGGAGAAATTTCCCACCGTGGAAATTTTGCAGGTTGGTACGAGCTTCCTAAACGCTGATTAATTTGGATGAATTTAATCAATCCATTATAAAGATTAGAAAAAATAAAACAATTAGTGGATCTAATCCATTGCATCATGACTAGATCCTCTGTTCTGATATTTGAATTCCATAGAGATTAAAAACGGTTAGCAGGTTTAGTTTTCGATTTGGAGTTCCGGTTCTTGATCAAGCCATGTTTATACAGTATTTAGGCATCTTTCGAGCGACGATACTATCCAAATCTAAATACTTTCTGTAAATGCAAAGATTTGCATATGTGTTGGCATTTGATTTTTTGGCAATTTATTATGAAAATAATATTTTATTCACAATTATTCAAATTGGTAATTTATTTCTTGGCGATCAAGAAATAGCTTATTCAGATTATTGGAAGGTATTATATGAGCAATCATTATGATTCTGTGGATGAGAAAAATAAGGAAACAAGAATATTAGAGAAGTTATTTCCAAAAAACTTAAGACACTTGTTTTTTGGAAAACTTTTATTTGGAAAGCAGATTTGATGAAGATTTGGTACGATTTGCTGGGCTTTGAGTTCCCATGATTAATGGGATGCTTTCTTGAATTTTTGGATGAATATCTGAGTTGTTACGGAAACTTTCCTAATGTGTCACATGGAGTGTCACACAACTGAATTTGTTAAGATTCGTTTTCCTTATTTTTTGCGGTGATAAATCCGATTTGGTAACTGAACAAATTGAAGATATGAAAGTTACCAAGACTATTTAAGGTTTTCGTTTTCTGTGAAAACCGATTGACGACGGAGTTTTGATTTTACGCGTGAAGAGGTTTTCTTCGTTTTCCCAAGCCGTCGATTTTCTTTCACTCCCTACGTTTTTGCGTATGGGTTTGTGATTGTTTTACACACTCGATCTAATTTGTGGATTTCATCGTTTTATTGAGTGTGTTGATTATTGCTTCCGAAGACTTCGATCTGGTGTTCCAAGAGGTGTCCCAGGAGGCAATACTTTTGTTCTTCATTGAAACTCAGTCTCGGGAGGAGGCTGCATCCGAACTCGGGAGGAGTTCTGTTTCTTAGACAAGGGGAGCTTGTCACTTTGATTGTGGGCGAGGGGATCTTGCCATAACACGGTTTCCGGGAGGAATCAATGACAAGGGGATCTTGTTGTTATCTAGATCTCGGGAGAGGTTGTTCTAAAGTTGAGGGGATCTCGCAAAAACAGTTTCCTTGGGGAAGTTAGCTAGAGGCGGCGACAAAAATAAGAGAGAGTCTTTATTTGTATAAGTCCGATTGTTTTGTAACTTTGTGAACTCAAAGAAATGTTTTTATATCTGGGCGTGGCCCTGCAGACGTAGGCTGGTTGCCGAACTGCGTTACTAACGTCCTGTGTCTTTTATTTCCGCATTTTTATACTGTTCATCGTTGCATTCATTATCGGTGTCACCAGTAACACCCTGTGTGACACCGCACAACTAATCGTAATCTTTCACTTTCGAATAATTATGCATTAAGAATAATGTTTTGCTTTCACCTTTGATGCTCTTGTTAGGGATACGGTTTGACTGAAAGCTCAGGAAGGGCGACGAGCTTAGTAGGGCCGGAAGAGTACAAGCATATAAGTTCAGTGGGAAAATTGACTGAAAATATGGAAGCCAAGATAGTGGACGCCACGACCGCAGAGGCATTGCCTCCTGGCCAGAAAGGCGAGCTGTGGCTCCGAGGCCCCACGATCATGCAAGGTGCTACCAAATTTCTTTGGTTTTTTTTTTCTATCGCCAATTTATTTATTGCTATTCCCTTAATAGCTCGGTTTTGGTAATCGTATTTACAAATAAACGTGCAAAGTTCTCGCGACGAAGATTAATTTGAGTAGAAACTATTTCCTTCCTGTTAGAAAGATCTAGAAGCATATAAGCTTGCATTCTAGTAAAAAGAACCCAACGTTGTCGGATAAGATCACGTAGTCAGGGATTTTAAGAATCCTTTTATTTTAATCTTTGCACGATGAACTCCAGCTCCACATTATGTAAATAGTTTCTTCGAATCTAAGGTAGAGTCTGTTTTAGTATCGATTGTTTATGATGAACGAGCAGGCTACATCGGAGACGACGAAGCGACTTCTGCAACCTTGGATCCAGAAGGATGGCTGAAGACCGGTGATCTCTGTTATTTCGATTCAGATGGTTACCTCTACATTGTTGATCGATTGAAGGAATTGATAAAGTACAAGGCATATCAGGTGAATAAATGGTTTTCGAGCTGTTATAATAAATCTTAACGGATGGTTTAGATTTAGTATCTCTCCGATTGAAGTAATTCGCATTATGGTCTGGTCCCTATCCTAGGTACCCCCCGCCGAATTGGAGCATTTACTTCAGTCCAATTCCGAGATTGCAGATGCTGCTGTGATTCCGTATGTATCTGAACTGATAGATCTAGCTATATAAATCCTTAGTTTTTGTGGAATTTGAGTTATTTGCATGTTTTTGATGACCAAATTTATGAACATAGAAGAAACATGCCATTATTTCATTCGATTTATTTGGATACAGGTATCCAGACGAAGATGCCGGAGAAATTCCCATGGCGTATGTAGTACGAAAGCCAGGAAGCAATATCACGGAGGCCCAACTTATAGATTTCATCGCAAAACAGGTATCGGATCTTTCCATTTCCACCGGAAATGAATTATTTTATATACCTCACCATGCCCTGAATCTCGGGTCAGAGATTGTTTATTTCATAAACTTTTTTATAAAACTGTTTTGAATTGATTTCCTAGGCTACATTTATTCTCCATTTTGATTAGAAGAGAAGAGAAGAGAAGAGAAGAGAAGAGAAGAGAAGAGAAGAGAAGAGAAGAGAAGAGAAGAGAAGAGAAGAGAAGAGAAGAGAAGAGAAGAGAAGAGAAGAGAAGAGAAGAGAAGAGAAGAGAAGAGAAGAGAAGAGAAGAGAAGAGAAGAGAAGAGAAGAGAAGAGAAGAGAAGAGAAGAGAAGAGAAGAGAAGAGAAGAGAAGAGAAGAGAAGAGAAGAGAAGAGAAGAGAAGAGAAGAGAAGAGAAGAGAAGAGAAGAGAAGAGAAGAGAAGAGAAGAGAAGAGAAGAGAAGTAACAGAAGAGAATCTTGGGTGAGCTACAAGAAATAAATCGGTTTAATTGTTCATATCCTTGTTCCATCCTCAACAGATTCTGGGTGGACCATTTATACAATACCATATAAGTGTGTATAATCATTCTCTTTTGTTTGTTCGATCTAACCTAGTTTCCTGTCATTGATTGGATCATCTAGTAGACATCGAATTTGGGATTGTACGTTCCAGCTGTTTCCTCCATGAACGCACCGTAGTGTAGTGTCGTGTTCGTTGCTGGATAAACCATTTTTCGTCGATCATCTTTTACTATTGATTTCTCCTCTTTTTTCTTCGACCCAACTTCCTCCTGAGCAAGAAGAGCCACCAAGTGAAACATCCCCTCCATCCTCTCTGCTGGAAACGTTGACAACCTCTTTGGGTTTGCAAGTTGTAAGAAGAGAAGAGAAGAGAAGAGAAGAGAAGAGAAGAGAAGAGAAGAGAAGAGAAGAGAAGAGAAGAGAAGAGAAGAGAAGAGAAGAGAAGAGAAGAGAAGAGAAGAGAAGAGAAGAGAAGAGAAGAGAAGAGAAGAGAAGAGAAGAGAAGAGAAGAGAAGAGAAGAGAAGAGAAGAGAAGAGAAGAGAAGAGAAGAGAAGAGAAGAGAAGAGAAGAGAAGAGAAGAGAAGAGAAGAGAAGAGAAGAGAAGAGAAGAGAAGAGAAGAGAAGAGAAGAGAAGAGAAGAGAAGAGAAGAGAAGAGAAGAGAAGAGAAGAGAAGAGAAGAGAAGAGAAGAGAAGAGAAGAGAAGAGAAGAGAAGAGAAGAGAAGAGAAGAGAAGAGAAGAGAAGAGAAGAGAAGAGAAGAGAAGAGAAGAGAAGAGAAGAGAAGAGAAGAGAAGAGAAGAGAAGAGAAGAGAAGAGAAGAGAAGAGAAGAGAAGAGAAGAGAAGAGAAGAGAAGTGTACTTTCCAAGCTGTTCCTCCATGAACGCACCGTAGTGTAGTGTCGGTGTTCGTTGCTGGATAAACCATTTTTCGTCGATCATCTTTTACTATTGAATTTCTCTCTTTTTTCTTCGACCCAACTTCCTCCTGAGCAAGAAGAGCCACCAAGTGAAACCTCCCCTCCATCCTCTCTGCTGGAAACGTTGCACAACCTCTTTGGGTTTTGCAAGTTTTCACCCCTGAACATCTTGTGGGATCCCTCCATTATGACGAGGGATCCATCTCATTAGTACGATTGAAAAGAAGAAAGAAGAAATTTCTTTTTTCTTCAATTTTGACGCCTACCTTTCATTTGAAGCGCCACCTTCCTTTAAGGAAGGTGTCTGCAGGTGCCCACCTTCTTTTAAGGAAGGTGTTCCCTTGAAGCCTCTATAAATAAAGGCTTCATGCAAACTCTTTTGGCATCGGAAGAGAAGAGAAGAGAAGAGAAAAAAGAAACCTTCTCTGAGAAGGAGAGAATTAGTATGATTATTTTGGTGTGAGAGAAAAAAAAGAGTGAGAAAAATAAGTGCGGTGCTTTTGTGCACATTGAGAGTTCTAAGAGTGATAATTTTTCTGAGTGAATATTTTCTAGAATATTTGATATATAGAAATATATTATAAATCTTATTTTTCATAGTGAAATCTTTCTGGACTCGATTCCTGTGGTTTTTCCCGATTTGAGTTTTCACGTAAAATTCTAGGTGTTCATTTAGCTATTATTTCTCTTGTTTCTTGGTCGTTATAATCTTACGGCGTGAGAAAATATTTCAGTTATTTTTCGGATCGCATCTGCTATCATTTCTCGTTCTCATCAAATTTTCATTATTTTTCCAACAAGTGGTATTAGAGCCAGGTTGTAGTCCTTGTGCCGTGTTTGAATCATGAAGAGTAACTTGAGTCGGATGGTCACGTTGAACGGCTCCAACTATCATTGGAAATGGAAGATGAAAGATCTTCTCTATGTGAAAGACTATTATTTACCCGTGTTTGCTGGTGCGAAGCCGGCAGATAAATCTGACGTCGAATGAGAATTATGTCATCGTCAAGTGTGAGGTTACATTCGACTGTGGGTAAATGATAACGTCTTAAACCATGTTAGTGAGGAAAAGAATGCTCAGAGCTTGTGGAAAAAGCTTGAAGAGTTGTACGCTCGGAAGATTGGTAACAACAAGCTGTTTTTGATCAAGCAGCTTCTGGGGTTGAAGTACCAAAACAAAAAAGCTATGACCGATCACTTGAATACATTTCAAGGAATTATCAATCAGTTGGCTGGTATGAAAATCAAATTTGATGAAAAAGTTCAAGGGTTGATGCTTCTTGAGACTTTGCCAGACTCATGATAGACATTCTAATGTCGTTGTCTAACTCGGCCCCAGATGGTGTTTTGGCTATGGATATAGTCAAAAATAGTGTTCTGAACAAGGAAATGAGAAGAAAGTCAACGGGTTCTTCCTCACAGTCAAACGTCCTAGTCACCGAAAATAGAGGGAGGAGTCAAAGCAAAAGTTCGGGTAACAGAAATCGAAGTCAAAGTAAGTCCAGAAAATACGCCAACGTTGAGTGTTATCATTGTGGCAAAAAGGGACACATCAATAGATTTTGTCGAAAGTTCCTTCGGGAGAGCCTAAATGCCAAAGGAAAGGAAACGAATACCGAAGATGGTGATACGGGCGAAAAAGTAGTCTCGGCCACCGAAGAATTCTTTATTGTGTACGACGGAGACGTTGTCAATCTCACCTGCCAAGATACGAGTTGGGTGATCGATAGTAGCGCCTCGATACATGCCACTTCGCGGAGGAATTTCTTCACGTCCTATACTTCTGATGACTTTTGAAGTGTAAGAATGAGAAATGATGGAGTTGCAAAAGCCATTGGTATAGGAGACGTGTGTTTGGAAACTGACATCGGCAACACCCTAGTTTTTAGAGTTGTGAAACACATTCCCAACATCAGCATGAATTTGATCTCGACCGGCAAGTTAGACGACGAAGGGTTTCGTAATACCTTTCGTGATGGAAAATGGAAGCTTGCCAAAAGCTCTTTAATTGTGGCGAGAGGAGAAAAATACTACTCATTATATATGATGCACGCGAACATCGCAGATTCCACAGTTCAATCGGTGGACGATGAAAGTGCTGTAAAACTTTGGCACAACCAGCGCTTAGCCATATGAGCGGGAAGGGATTGATGATTCTCGCCAAGAAGAATTTACTTTCAGGTATTAAAAATAGCTCTTTAAAGCAGTGTGTTCACTGCTTGGCTAGTAAGTAGACTTGAGTAGCCTTTAAAAGTGTTCCTCACTCGTGGAAACCGGGTATACTCAACATGGTGTATTCCGATGTGTGCGGTCCGATGAAGACAAGAACACTTCGAGGTGCGTTGTACTTTGTGACCTTCATCGGCGATCATTCAAGGAAGATTTGAGTGTATATGTTGAAGACAAAAGATCAAGTGATAGACGCCTTCAAGCAGTTTCATGCTCGTGTTGAAAGAGAAATAGGTGTGAAGCTCAAGTACATCCGGACAGATAATGGGGGTGAATATTGTGGTCCTTTTGATGCGTACTGCAGAGAGCAGGGTATTCGGCATCAAAAGACATCTCTGAAGACTCCTCAGTTGAACGGGTAGCTAAGAGAATGAACAAGACACTCGTTGAAAGGGTGAGATGTTTGCTTTCGCAGTCACAGTTGCTGAGATCCTTCTGGGGTGAAGCCTTAAGTATAGTGGTTTCGTTGGGTTTCGAAGTTTCAGATAAGAAGTGGTCTAGAGAAGAAGTTTCTTATAGCCATCTGCGCACCTTTGGGTGCAAGGCGTTTGTTCACATTCCAAAAGATGAGCGGTCGAAACTCAATGTGAAGACGAGGCCGTGTGTGTTCATCGGTTATGATCTTGATGAATTTGGCTACAGGTTCTATGATCCAGTGCAGAAAAAGCTTGTAAGAAGCCCGGGATGCAATGTTCGTAGAAGACCAAGGCATCAAAGACATCGATAAGGCAGAAATGGTAGAGAGGTACAGTGATGATCTGATCGAGTTGGATCTGTTTGATACACCTGCAGAGTATTCCGATCGAGGGGAAGCGGAATCGGTGCACAATACTAGTTCTGCCATTGACGAAGTCCCCACTGCTGATAATGTTGAACCAACTGAGCAAGTCGAAGAAGAGGTTCAAGAGTTGCCAGAAAAACCTCCGTTGAGAAGATCCATTAGAGAGCGACGTCCTTCGACGAGATACTCTTCAGATGAGTATGTGATGCTCACAGATGGCGGAGAGCCAAACATTTACCAAGAGGCCACTTCTGTTAATGAGAAGAAACTGTGGTTGAAAGCCATGGAAGAGGAGATGTAGTCTCTTCATGAGAACAACACTTATGACTTGGTGAAGTTATCCTAAGGAAAGAAAGCTCTCAAGAACAAATGGCTCCACAAGTTGAAGACCGAAAATGCAAGCTCACAGCCAAGGTACAAGACTCGGTTAGTTGTGAAGGGGTACGATCAGAAGAAAGGAATCGACTTTGAAGAAATATTTTCACCGGTGGTGAAAATGTCATTGATCCGAGTTGCTCTTAGTTTAGCGGCACGCTTGAACTTGGAGATCGAACAACTTAATGTGAAAACGGCATTCCTTCATGGTGACTTGGAGGAGGAGATCTACATGGAGTAGTTCAAGGGATTTAAAGTAAGAGGAAAAGAGCAACTTGTGTGCAAGTTGAAGAAGAACTTGTATGACCTCAAATAAGCTCCAAGGCAGTGGTACAAGAAGTTTGAATCTTTCATGGTGAGTCACGAGTACAACCGGACATCATCGGACCATTGTGTGTTCATCAAGAGGCATTCTGATGATGACTTCATTATTCCCCTCTTATATGTTGACGATATGTTGATCATAGGCCATACTAGCAAGATTGCTAAGTTGAAAGGAGAGTTGAGCGAGTTTTTTGCCATGAAAGACTTGGGTGTGGCAAAGAAGATACTCGGTATGAAGATCTCTCGTGATAGGAAGAATGAGAAACTGTGGTTATCTTAGGAAGATTACATCGAGAAGGTACTTGAAAAGTTCAACATGAGCAAGGCCAAAGCTGTGTGTTCTCCACTTGCAGGTCACTTCAAGCTCAATTCAGAGCAATGTACTACAAGTGAGAAAGACAAGGTCGTCATGAGTCGAGTTCCTTATGCGTCTGCAGTTGGCAGTTTGATGTACGCTATGGTTTGCACTCGACCCGATATTGCTAATTCAGTTGAAGTAGTCAGCCGATTCCTCTCCAATCTTGGCAAAGAACACTGGGAAGCAGTGAAGGGGATATTCAGATATCTCAGAGGCACTTCCAGGTTGTGTTTGTGTTTCGGTGGCAGTGATCCTATGCTAGTTGGGTATATCGATTCAGATATGGCCGGTAACGTTGATTCCAGGAGGTCCATTTCAGGATTCTTGCTGATTTTTGCAGGAGGAGCCGTGTCCTAGCAATCCAAGCTGCAAGACTGTGTTGCATGATCCACCACAGAAACCGAGTACATTGCAATTACTGAGAGTTGCAAGGAGGCTTTATGGATGAAGAGATTTTTTGAGGAATTAGGTCTGCGCCAAGAGAAGTATATTATGTTCAGTGATAGCACCCTGATAGCCAGGGAACGCTCACATCCACCGATCACAAAACGACAAAATTTACTACCCACATCTACCGCTCACATCCACCGATCACAAAACGACAAAATTTACTACCCACATCTACCGCTCACATCCACCGATCACAAAACGACAAAATTTACTACCCACATCTACCGCTCACATCCACCGATCACAAAACGACAAAATTTACTACCCACATCTACCGCTCACATCCACCGATCACAAAACGACAAAATTTACTACCCACATCTACCGCTCACATCCACCGATCACAAAACGACAAAATTTACTACCCACATCTACCGCTCACATCCACCGATCACAAAACGACAAAATTTACTACCCACATCTACCGCTCACATCCACCGATCACAAAACGACAAAATTTACTACCCACATCTACCGCTCACATCCACCGATCACAAAACGACAAAATTTACTACCCACATCTACCGCTCACATCCACCGATCACAAAACGACAAAATTTACTACCCACATCTACCGCTCACATCCACCGATCACAAAACGACAAAATTTACTACCCACATCTACCGCTCACATCCACCGATCACAAAACGACAAAATTTACTACCCACATCTACCGCTCACATCCACCGATCACAAAACGACAAAATTTACTACCCACATCTACCGCTCACATCCACCGATCACAAAACGACAAAATTTACTACCCACATCTACCGCTCACATCCACCGATCACAAAACGACAAAATTTACTACCCACATCTACCGCTCACATCCACCGATCACAAAACGACAAAATTTACTACCCACATCTACCGCTCACATCCACCGATCACAAAACGACAAAATTTACTACCCACATCTACCGCTCACATCCACCGATCACAAAACGACAAAATTTACTACCCACATCTACCGCTCACATCCACCGATCACAAAACGACAAAATTTACTACCCACATCTACCGCTCACATCCACCGATCACAAAACGACAAAATTTACTACCCACATCTACCGCTCACATCCACCGATCACAAAACGACAAAATTTACTACCCACATCTACCGCTCACATCCACCGATCACAAAACGACAAAATTTACTACCCACATCTACCGCTCACATCCACCGATCACAAAACGACAAAATTTACTACCCACATCTACCGCTCACATCCACCGATCACAAAACGACAAAATTTACTACCCACATCTACCGCTCACATCCACCGATCACAAAACGACAAAATTTACTACCCACATCTACCGCTCACATCCACCGATCACAAAACGACAAAATTTACTACCCACATCTACCGCTCACATCCACCGATCACAAAACGACAAAATTTACTACCCACATCTACCGCTCACATCCACCGATCACAAAACGACAAAATTTACTACCCACATCTACCGCTCACATCCACCGATCACAAAACGACAAAATTTACTACCCACATCTACCGCTCACATCCACCGATCACAAAACGACAAAATTTACTACCCACATCTACCGCTCACATCCACCGATCACAAAACGACAAAATTTACTACCCACATCTACCGCTCACATCCACCGATCACAAAACGACAAAATTTACTACCCACATCTACCGCTCACATCCACCGATCACAAAACGACAAAATTTACTACCCACATCTACCGCTCACATCCACCGATCACAAAACGACAAAATTTACTACCCACATCTACCGCTCACATCCACCGATCACAAAACGACAAAATTTACTACCCACATCTACCGCTCACATCCACCGATCACAAAACGACAAAATTTACTACCCACATCTACCGCTCACATCCACCGATCACAAAACGAAAAAAAAAAAAAAAAAAAAAAAAAAAAAAAAAAAAAAAAAAAAAAAAAAAAAAAAAAAAAAAAAAAAAAAAAAAAAAAAAAAAAAAAAAAAAAAAAAAAAAAAAAAAAAAAAAAAAAAAAAAAAAAAAAAAAAAAAAAAAAAAAAAAAAAAAAAAAAAAAAAAAAAAAAAAAAAAAAAAAAAAAAAAAAAAAAAAAAAAAAAAAAAAAAAAAAAAAAAAAAAAAAAAAAAAAAAAAAAAAAAAAAAAAAAAAAAAAAAAAAAAAAAAAAAAAAAAAAAAAAAAAAAAAAAAAAAAAAAAAAAAAAAAAAAAAAAAAAAAAAAAAAAAAAAAAAAAAAAAAAAAAAAAAAAAAAAAAAAAAAAAAAAAAAAAAAAAAAAAAAAAAAAAAAAAAAAAAAAAAAAAAAAAAAAAAAAAAAAAAAAAAAAAAAAAAAAAAAAAAAAAAAAAAAAAAAAAAAAAAAAAAAAAAAAAAAAAAAAAAAAAAAAAAAAAAAAAAAAAAAAAAAAAAAAAAAAAAAAAAAAAAAAAAAAAAAAAAAAAAAAAAAAAAAAAAAAAAAAAAAAAAAAAAAAAAAAAAAAAAAAAAAAAAAAAAAAAAAAAAAAAAAAAAAAAAAAAAAAAAAAAAAAAAAAAAAAAAAAAAAAAAAAAAAAAAAAAAAAAAAAAAAAAAAAAAAAAAAAAAAAAAAAAAAAAAAAAAAAAAAAAAAAAAAAAAAAAAAAAAAAAAAAAAAAAAAAAAAAAAAAAAAAAAAAAAAAAAAAAAAAAAAAAAAAAAAAAAAAAAAAAAAAAAAAAAAAAAAAAAAAAAAAAAAAAAAAAAAAAAAAAAAAAAAAAAAAAAAAAAAAAAAAAAAAAAAAAAAAAAAAAAAAAAAAAAAAAAAACCCCATCGGACAACTCTACCTACTAAAAGAACTTATAAATTTTACTGCAATAATTCAAAACAACTTAAAATCACAACTTTCTAAAAATCTAAAATAGCAAGCTACAAATAAACCAATCGTGTTTTCATAGTCTGGATAATCCCAAAACATGTCAAAACATTAAAACTACTACTGTCATTAAAATCTTCAGCACATTTCAACAACACACTTGCCCCTAAGACTCCAAATACATGCATTGTTAAACCGCCTCATCAGTGCACCAAACCGCGACATAGATGTGCTCCATCAACATCACCTATTCTTCTGTAAACTCAGAGAAATCACCTGTTGGAAACTCAGCACCTACATCACAAAACTCATCTATTAGCCTAATGCTAAATAAGTAGAGCATTAATGAAATGAAATGTTGAAACATAAATCCTATTAATGCAATTTCTACTTTCTCAACTCAGTTGTGATTTCATTCGTTCATGATCTGATCCCTCTGTTCGATGGGAAGTGGATCATTCTTCCCAAAGTCGAATGTTCTTTAATAGCTGTATTGTTTCATGATCTGATCCTTTTTACGATGGGAAGCGGATCAGTTTTCTCAAGGTCGAATATCCTCTGAACTCGATTAAGGAGTGGATTGGTTCCCTTAATGGCATGATCTTGATCCATTTTTACGATAGAAAGCGGATCAGTTTTTCCAAGGTCGAATATCCTCTTAACTCGATTAAGGGGTGGATTAGTTATCTTAATAGCTGATCTATTCATGCCTTACCGTGTCATTTCATATAAATTCATTTTCGTTTCCTTTTAAAATATGATGCATAACATTCTGAAAACATACAAAACATGCATAAACCCTACTGTTTTGTGATATAGGCCCGAAGTCACACACATACTCTACTTACCTAGCTTTTTGGAAATGCTTGGTTGTAAGCTACTTCGGGAGTTTGCTCACCTAAAATCATAAACACAACATTAACTTAACTTCTACTAAGTTTCATTCATCAAATATGCGAAAGGAAACTACTGGTTAATTCCAAACTAACTAAACTCGGGGTTATCTAGTTTTGTCTACCTTCCACATTGCATCACTAGTTCCGTGCTTGATCGTTTCAGACAATCCAAGCGGTTATGGACTACTTGGGGTGTCTACTAACTGAAGGATTAGGACCGTGAAATCGTAAAACGTAGTTGGCTCGGTCGTGGAACACCAAAACTCAAAACTGCCCCGAAAACAGCATACTCAAGATTTTCTATTTTATTCCACCATAAATCGTTCATCAAATGTATATCTTCTATTCATCTTAAATCATCCAGCAAGAAGAATCAAGGAGGAACTCACCAAAATTGAAGGAATCGGGCAGAGGAAATCGCCGAGAGAATTGCCGAGCTGAGTACCAAAAAGGAAAGTGAAAAGTGTGGCGGCTAAACCCTTAGCTAAACCCTTAGCTAAACCCTCATTTATAATATATATTTCACAAATTACACATATGCCCTTAACTAACCAAACTTTAACCTAACCATTGATTCTCATTCCTCTCTATTAATATACTCAAGCAAATAGCCATATCCCCCCTTAATTCCATAAAACGTACGCTACAAACGTCAATTTCAGTCGATAATTGCCAGGTGCTACAAACTACCCTCCTTAAAAGAATTTTTTCCTCAAAATTCGTGGCTTGGTTATTTCCAAACTTAAGCTCTCAATACTCAATCTATCAACTATTCCATCAAGGTATACTTTGAGTCTCTACATCCAACTCAGGTTCTAAATATTATTTTAACTCCCCATTATGCAACCTTGTTGTAGCTCACATAACATTCTTATCCGTAATCTCCTTGTTGCGTAAAACCTTCACTATATAATCTAGAATTTCCACTAATTTCTCCTTGTGTATAAGAGTAGGTTGGATCTCAATGTTCTGCTAAACCATGAGGACCACTCATAACATCCAACATTCCGCGGTTTGGATAACTCCCTAACTGCCTGTGCCCTCGTCATCGATCCTCTTCTTCATAACTCTTATAAATCTCTCTCTACTCCAAGTTACTAAAGCCGCAGAAAGAAAACAGCTCAACGTGTAACGTCCCTTAAATTTACCCTTCTACTATTCCTAAAAAAAATCTCGTGAAATTAAAACTTTCATATTTCATTTCATTTTTTTTATATCAATTCATTTCTCATTTCATTCACATCTATCCTCATATAAAGACTATATACCTTATTCAGCGGGAGGTATAAACCTTGTACTAAAGTATAACATAATTTACATTTTAAGAAAAACAATGAAACCTGGTTTCGGTCAACGCTATATCCTAGCTCAACATTTAATTCTGCTCGGGTTTCATCAATCTGAACAGTAGAAATCCTCAACTTTCAAAAGTATCATACATAGTTTTATCCCTAAATACCACTGAGTTTTTCTTCGGTCTAAATTAAATCATCATAACTGTACCCTTCTTACATTCAGCGATTTACAATTTCTTTAGCTTCACTCAATCCACTATAACCTCAACTTTCAAAAGTATCATACATAGTTTTATCCCTAAATACCACTGAGTTTTTCTTCGGTCTAAATTAAATCATCATAACTGTACCCTTCTTACATTCAGCGATTTACAATTTCTTTAGCTTCACTCAATCCACTATAACCTCAACTTTCAAAAGTATCATACATAGTTTTATCCCTAAATACCACTGAGTTTTTCTTCGGTCTAAATTAAATCATCATAACTGTACCCTTCTTACATTCAGCGATTTACAATTTCTTTAGCTTCACTCAATCCACTATAACCTCAACTTTCAAAAGTATCATACATAGTTTTATCCCTAAATACCACTGAGTTTTTCTTCGGTCTAAATTAAATCATCATAACTGTACCCTTCTTACATTCAGCGATTTACAATTTCTTTAGCTTCACTCAATCCACTATAACCTCAACTTTCAAAAGTATCATACATAGTTTTATCCCTAAATACCACTGAGTTTTTCTTCGGTCTAAATTAAATCATCATAACTGTACCCTTCTTACATTCAGCGATTTACAATTTCTTTAGCTTCACTCAATCCACTATAACCTCAACTTTCAAAAGTATCATACATAGTTTTATCCCTAAATACCACTGAGTTTTTCTTCGGTCTAAATTAAATCATCATAACTGTACCCTTCTTACATTCAGCGATTTACAATTTCTTTAGCTTCACTCAATCCACTATAACCTCAACTTTCAAAAGTATCATACATAGTTTTATCCCTAAATACCACTGAGTTTTTCTTCGGTCTAAATTAAATCATCATAACTGTACCCTTCTTACATTCAGCGATTTACAATTTCTTTAGCTTCACTCAATCCACTATAACCTCAACTTTCAAAATTATCATACATAGTTTTATCCCTAAATACCACTGAGTTTTTCTTCGGTCTAAATTAAATCATCATAACTGTACCCTTCTTACATTCAGCGATTTACAATTTCTTTAGCTTCACTCAATCCACTATAACCTCAACTTTCAAAAGTATCATACATAGTTTTATCCCTAAATACCACTGAGTTTTTCTTCGGTCTAAATTAAATCATCATAACTGTACCCTTCTTACATTCAGTGATTTACAATTTCTTTAGCTTCACTCAATCCACTATAACCTCAACTTTCAAAATTATCATACATAGTTTTATCCCTAAATACCACTGAGTTTTTCTTCGGTCTAAATTAAATCATCATAACTGTACCCTTCTTACATTCAGCGATTTACAATTTCTTTAGCTTCACTCAATCCACTATAACCTCAACTTTCAAAAGTATCATACATAGTTTTATCCCTAAGTCTCCTAAAACAAATTCATTCAACCCTTAAATTTTCTATTTCCAAATCCTCCAAATTTCCTCAATGCAGCTACGCTACATACGTAGGAGGAACATTCTTGCCTTAAGTCTCTAAACAAACCCAACTTCTAAGTACTCGAACAATAAATTTCAATTCTTATAAAAATAACATCTAACCCGACGACTCCTTTCACTACCTAAAAACGTACACCTATCCACAAACTAAGACATAAGTCCCCAACTTCTTAGTGATAAATTACATCCTCAAAATTTGTTATTATTCATATCTTCCCAACCATTAACCTCAATTAGATTCTTGAATGTAATTTCTCACCTCGGGACTGTCAACTCTCATGGGTTTAAAATATTCAGGTTTATATTATTATTTTCTCTTAACTTAGAACTTACCGATTGTAGGTCGACAATCTAGAGTGTCACTTTTGTTTGTCATAAATTTCAAATTCCTAGTAATACTTCCTCGGTAATGAACATCCTATCCTACATTCTGAATATAAGGTATGTATTCTAGTCATCCATCTTCCATTTTTAACCCCATGAATAATGAACCACTCGGCTGATTTGGATCTTAAATACTAGCTATTTCGTCTAAATAGGACTTAATTGTCGCTTTTATGAGAGTAGATTATAAGATAGCTACTTCATCCTTTTTAAATTCTTCTACTATGTCATAAGACATATTTTAACACTTTTCTTCCTTAACTCGTCTTACAACCACTCATTTCTAAGTGTTCCACTAAATTTTGATCACTCCTTAGTACTACCAAACCCCTGGGTCTCTAATTTAAACCATTCTAAGCTATTCATCATAACACTCGACAGTCTTCCCAAATACTGACTTCACTTTAACCAACTTTAAGCAGACTCTAAATTAATCAGCACCGTACCTGACGCCTCGGCGGGCTGGTCATCGACACTTGACTCAATCATAGTGGCTATCCTCGGTTTCACTTTAGCAGCACCCTTCTTTAGAGCTGGGCAATCCCTGTTAACATGGCCCACATCATTGCAGTTATAGCACCGAACAACTCTGGGCTTCGGGCAGCCTTTGAACTTGTGTCCAACTTTATCACAGTTGAAACACTTTCTCGAACTAATTCTGTACTCGCCCGGGTGATTTCTCAAACATCTCGGACACTGAGGAAACTTCTCGGTATTTTGTACTTTCTTCTCCCTTCCCTGTCTGCCCTGGCCTTCACTGACTTTTTTCATCCTTTGCATTTCTCGGTTCAACAGTGTACTTATTTGCTCAGACTGTAGGCGCACTAATTCTGTTAACTGTCTGATCACACTCAGACCCTCCCCACTTCTCAATTCTGGCCCTATACTCGATACTCTTGGTCATCCTGTTCGTCTAGGCATTTGCTATAAGATCTACCGCTCACATCCACCGATCACAAAACGACAAAATTTACTACCCACATCTACCGCTCACATCCACCGATCACAAAACGACAAAATTTACTACCCACATCTACCGCTCACATCCACCGATCACAAAACGACAAAATTTACTACCCACATCTACCGCTCACATCCACCGATCACAAAACGACAAAATTTACTACCCACATCTACCGCTCACATCCACCGATCACAAAACGACAAAATTTACTACCCACATCTACCGCTCACATCCACCGATCACAAAACGACAAAATTTACTACCCACATCTACCGCTCACATCCACCGATCACAAAACGACAAAATTTACTACCCACATCTACCGCTCACATCCACCGATCACAAAACGACAAAATTTACTACCCACATCTACCGCTCACATCCACCGATCACAAAACGACAAAATTTACTACCCACATCTACCGCTCACATCCACCGATCACAAAACGACAAAATTTACTACCCACATCTACCGCTCACATCCACCGATCACAAAACGACAAAATTTACTACCCACATCTACCGCTCACATCCACCGATCACAAAACGACAAAATTTACTACCCACATCTACCGCTCACATCCACCGATCACAAAACGACAAAATTTACTACCCACATCTACCGCTCACATCCACCGATCACAAAACGACAAAATTTACTACCCACATCTACCGCTCACATCCACCGATCACAAAACGACAAAATTTACTACCCACATCTACCGCTCACATCCACCGATCACAAAACGACAAAATTTACTACCCACATCTACCGCTCACATCCACCGATCACAAAACGACAAAATTTACTACCCACATCTACCGCTCACATCCACCGATCACAAAACGACAAAATTTACTACCCACATCTACCGCTCACATCCACCGATCACAAAACGACAAAATTTACTACCCACATCTACCGCTCACATCCACCGATCACAAAACGACAAAATTTACTACCCACATCTACCGCTCACATCCACCGATCACAAAACGACAAAATTTACTACCCACATCTACCGCTCACATCCACCGATCACAAAACGACAAAATTTACTACCCACATCTACCGCTCACATCCACCGATCACAAAACGACAAAATTTACTACCCACATCTACCGCTCACATCCACCGATCACAAAACGACAAAATTTACTACCCACATCTACCGCTCACATCCACCGATCACAAAACGACAAAATTTACTACCCACATCTACCGCTCACATCCACCGATCACAAAACGACAAAATTTACTACCCACATCTACCGCTCACATCCACCGATCACAAAACGACAAAATTTACTACCCACATCTACCGCTCACATCCACCGATCACAAAACGACAAAATTTACTACCCACATCTACCGTTCACATCCACCGATCACAAAACGACAAAATTTACTACCCACATCTACCGCTCACATCCACCGATCACAAAACGACAAAATTTACTACCCACATCTACCGCTCACATCCACCGATCACAAAACGACAAAATTTACTACCCACATCTACCGCTCACATCCACCGATCACAAAACGACAAAATTTACTACCCACATCTACCGCTCACATCCACCGATCACAAAACGACAAAATTTACTACCCACATCTACCGCTCACATCCACCGATCACAAAACGACAAAATTTACTACCCACATCTACCGCTCACATCCACCGATCACAAAACGACAAAATTTACTACCCACATCTACCGCTCACATCCACCGATCACAAAACGACAAAATTTACTACCCACATCTACCGCTCACATCCACCGATCACAAAACGACAAAATTTACTACCCACATCTACCGCTCACATCCACCGATCACAAAACGACAAAATTTACTACCCACATCTACCGCTCACATCCACCGATCACAAAACGACAAAATTTACTACCCACATCTACCGCTCACATCCACCGATCACAAAACGACAAAATTTACTACCCACATCTACCGCTCACATCCACCGATCACAAAACGACAAAATTTACTACCCACATCTACCGCTCACATCCACCGATCACAAAACGACAAAATTTACTACCCACATCTACCGCTCACATCCACCGATCACAAAACGACAAAATTTACTACCCACATCTACCGCTCACATCCACCGATCACAAAACGACAAAATTTACTACCCACATCTACCGCTCACATCCACCGATCACAAAATGACAAAAATTACTACCCACATCTACCGCTCACATGCACCGATCACAAAACGACAAAATCTACTACTCACATCTACCGCTCACATCCACCGTTCACATCCACCGATCACATCCACCGATCACAAAACGACAAAATTTACTACCCACATCTACCGCTCAACAGTAACACTCGACATCTATCGATTGACTTTGACTTCTGTCGAACGACAGCATCTGCCGATCAACAGTAACACTCAACATCTACTGATTGACTTTGACTTCTGTCGAACGACAGCATCTGCCGATCAACAGTAACACTCTACATCTGCCGATTGATCTCTGTCATTCGACATCTGCCGAACGACGCAGAACCACATTAGCATTTACACTCTAAACCATCGGACAACTCTGCCTACTAAAAGAAATTTTAAATTTTACTACAATCATTCAAAACAACTTAAAACCACAACTTTCTAAAAATCCAGAATAGCAAGCTACAAATAAACCAATGTGTTTTCATAGTCAGGATAATCCCAAAACATGTCAAAACATTAAAACTACTACTGTCATTAAAATCTTCAGCACATTTCAACAACACACTTGTCCACTAAGATTGCACATACTGACATTTGTTAAACCGCTTCATCAGTGCACCAAACCGCGACATAGATGTGCTCCATCAACATTGCCTATTCTTCTGTAAACTCAAAGAAATCACCTGTTGGAAACTCAGCACCTACATCACAAAATTCATCTATTAGCCTAATGCTAAATAAGTAGAGCATTAATAAAATGAAATGCGGAAACATAAATCCTACAGTCAAATACAGAGGGTTTTAAAAACATTTACACAGAGTCTATACATCGGTTTTGTAACACCCGGCATTTTGCCTATGTATTTATTCCCTGGATATATAAGCGGAATTACTCCGATATTAATGCAATGACTATTTTTAATTGTCAATGTGTTCAATTGAATGAGAGTGGTTGTAAAACCGATTCGACGAACTAAATAGAAATTTAGTTAAAAACCAATTGAAGGGTAAAATAGGGAGCCAATTACGGTTGGTGGGAGGTGGCCAATGGATGAGTGACACCTAGCAACTTGTTGAAGAAGCCATGCTCTTTTCTCTTCCCTCCTACGTGAAACCCTCATTTCTCATCTGCTTCCTTCCACTGCTCTCTGTTTTCTCTCCTCTAGGCGATTTCAACCTTTCTAAAAGACTTCCACTCTTCTGTTTTCTCCAGTGAAGGTAATCATCTGCTAAAGTTAACGAGTTTGGATAAGTTAAAATGTGAGTTTTGTGGAAGTTTAAGGTTATGGTATTTTGAGAAAAACTCAACGTTCTTGGATGAAAACACGTTAGTTTGTTTTCTAAAGGTTTGAAAGGAGTTTGCTGCATATTCTACTAAGTTATTAGTTAGCATTTGCAGCTTTGCTCATTTTCTCTACATGCATGTTTTAGGTCCGTGCATAACCAAGACGTTCAAGACTATCAACTCTACAGAAAACAGGTAAGTTCATATCTGTAGGTTGGCCCTTAATGTCCTACATCACGAAGATACTAGGTATTACTTATGTCGGGTGATTTCGGGTTGAGAAAGTTAGACTTAAGTTCTGAGTTATCTGTGTCACACATTACGTTCTGCTGTAATATTTCTGTTGTCTGCCGTTTTATGTTTAAGCACGGTAAATGCTCATGCATACATGATCTTCCCGAAAGACATGCAAAAGTTTTCTGTGTACGGTTTTGAAGTTAAGAAAGATAAAATCTGACTGTAATGTATTGGTTAAGTGCGGGACGGGGACTGACCTACTGTTCTGTACAGCTCTGTCCGTTCTGTTCTGTAAATCTGTTATGTGCATGTCGTGCACTTGTCAGTTCCCCTATAAGTCCCACTTATACCCCTCTGACAGATAAAAACAATGTTCTGTAATGTCACTGTATTCTGAAAAGTTCATGCATAGCATATGCATCACTGCATTTATATGTTCTTACTGAGTTTTAGACTCATAGGTGAGCTCTCTAATGTAGGTACTGAAACCGTGGATGAGGATTTTGTGCCTCAAGATGATGATTTGATGTAGTTGGAGGATCAAGCTCATGGGGGGTTGGTTGCTGCAGCCAGACACATTCTGTTTCTGTGAGGGTATTTTAAAATTATGTCAAGTCCTGTATAACTTTTGAAATTTTAAACCGGTGTGTAGGATTGGTGTTGATGTTTGAAAACCCTTGTCTGGTGAAGTTTTGGTAATGTATATCGAGTTCTGTACAGTCTTCCAGATCTTAAGACAATGTATAAGTTCTAATGTTTAAGTTTTAAAAACTCTGTATTTGACGATTGTGTATATTCTGAAGTATTCTGGAATTGTTTGGAATATTTATCTTTTAGGGTGTGCATGGTTTATCTCTGGTTTTAGAGTTATCCATGCAATTTGTTTCCTTAGAATTCTGTCGTGTTTTCTTGATATGCCCAAAATCATGTTGTGAATCGTTTTTCTGAAGTGTGAAGCTCTCACACTTTCTGTTTTCACGATTTCTGTTTTTATGTAATCCTGTCAAAAGTTGTCAAATTCTGCCCTTTTAAACTACATCTTCCGATCACGTCCACCACTACTTTAAATTCACTTCTACAGCTGCCCGTTTTAAAAATCACGTCCACCGCTACTTGTAAAATCATATCCACCGCTGCCCGCTGCCCGTTTAAAACTGCATCCACCGCTGTCTTTACAATTTCATCTTCGCCTGACGTCATCTGTTTTGTCTTATTCACATCCATCTGTGAACAGTGCATTTCTGCCTGCCTCCACCGCTGCCACTGTTCATTTTTGTCTTATTCACATCCACTGGTGAACAATGCACTTCTGCCTGCGTACCCCGTTGCCTTAAAAATTTACATCATCCGCCTGACGTCATCTGTTTTGTCTTATTCATATCCACCGTTCTCTTTTGTTTATTCACATCCACCGCTGCCACTGTTCACTTTTGTCTTATTCGCATCCACCGCTAGTTTATTTTGCCCGCCCAGTTTATTTACTTCTTTTGCCCTACATCACCCGATCCCGTCATTCACTGTCGTCTTTCTTCCGACAAAATTTCCCGTTTTGTTTTCCATTTTATTAGTTTTTCCACTGCATGTCAAGTCGTTCATTTCTGTCTGTTTATTTTCATCGTTCAAATTCTGATGTTCCAATCCTCTCGTTGTCTGCCAGAACCCTGTGTAAGTCGAAGTTAAGTCTTATTGAGAATACCAGAACTGTTTTCATTTCTTCCTGCTTCCAGCCTTCCTGTTTTTCTTCTGTCATTCATTTTGCATTCCGATTTTTACTGTTTCTCGTTTTACTTTCAAATCCAGAGAATGTTTTCCTTCTCTGTAAAGTTTTCAAGGGTTCGTTTTAAAAGTCCAGTCTGTTATAAAAAAAAAATAAGTCCCATTTTCTGTAAAATGTCACGAGTGATGGCTTGACTCTCCGGCCCTGATCGGGAACGGGAATCGGGCTGTCACAGGTTTAAACTTTCAAAAAGCAGTACAGAACCAGACATACACTTTTAAAATACCCTCACAGAATCAAAATATGTCTGGCTGCCACAACTAACCCCAGTAAGCTCGTTCCGCCAACAGCACCTACGCTTCGACTGAGGCACAAAGTCCTCATCTACGGGATCCGTACCTACAACAAGGAGTTCAATTATGAGCCTAGAGCTCAGTAAGAACATATAAAAATGCAGTGATGCATATGTTGTGCATGAACATTTCGGAATACAGTGACAATACAGAACATTACTCTTTATTTGTTAGGAAGTGGGGCTTATAGGGAAATAGGCGTAACAGAAGTGCACTATCAGGCACTAGTAATTCAGAGCAGAACACCAGTCCCCGTCTCACACTTAACCGAACGTTACATTACAGATTTTATCATTCTTAACTTCAAAACGTGTACATAAAATATTTTTATGGCTTTCGGGGAAAAACGTGTATGCATGAACTTTTACAGTGCTGAAACTTAATACAACAGACAACAGAAATAACACCACAAGTCGTGAAGAGAAATACAGATAACTTATCTACCCAAAACAACCTGACAGAAATGAAAACCTAGCATCTCCGTGATGTAGGGCCTTAAGGGCCAACCTACGGGTATGAACTTACCTGTTGTCCGTGAGTTGCAAGCTTTGTTCGTCTCGGTGAGTCTCAAACCTTTAACGGAGAAATGGAAGAAAACAGGAGAAAACAGATTTTTGGAAATGGTTGCACTTCGTCTGGAAGAGAGAAAACAGAGAAGAGAATGAAGAGAAACAGAGAGGTGTTTCTCGTAGGAGGGAAGGGAAGAGAGGAAGAAAGGTTGTATGGCTTCTTCAACAAGTTTGGACACTTGGCATCCATCTATTGGCTTCCTCCCACCTACCTTAATTCCTACCTAAACTGCCTCTCCATTGGTTTCTAACTAAATGATTTGTTTTGGTTACTTATTAGTTTAGTTTTACACTAAACATCCAACGATTCCAATAAAATATTCACTATATTAATAGCGAAATAATCCCGACCAATAATTCAAGGGATAATTTCCCGGCCAAAAATGCCGGGTGTTACAATAGAGGTCCATGCAGCTCACGAGATTTCGATGTCCATCTCGCGGCAGAAGGGTGTGGGCTAGTATGTTGCGAAGAATCCGACCTCTAACATTCAAATTTTTCCAACGTGGCTTCACGAACGCCCCAATGTTGGAATTGCGGTGAATTCCCCGTAGGAACTCTACTCCCTCGAGCAATGTGAAAAAAATGGCAGTCTCGGGAAACATGATAATATTGCTCCGCCCCTTCTATAGCAAACCCCAGCACTTTATTCACTAGCTCTGGACGTATCATAAACTTCATACCAAAGATGTACGTCCTTAAACCAGTCAAAACTCCATTTCTCCCGGACGATGTCAAGTTTGCGTAGAACAAACAAATTATTCTCTCGCAGGTATCGCCAGTCAATGCATTGATCCTACGTAGGCCGATATTTTCAAACATCTCTTTGATCTCCAACGCTTCCAACCTCTAAAGTTCACATTCATACAAAAATTAATTGAGCATTTTCGCAAATCCTAGTCAAACTCTCTAACAACCTTCATTCAAAAATTCCATGACAAGATCTTATCAAGTTTATGTACAACTAAAATTTCATAAATTATTCAAATATTATGACATTATAAATAGAATGATTTTATTAAATAAATAAAAATAAAATAAATTGTCAACTTTTTTAGAATTTAGATAGAAATTGTTAAAAGAATTTCAAATATAAAATACAATGAAGACAAAAAATTAATAGTCATAAGCTATAATAATACTAAAAGTCGAGAAAGTATTGAAATTCTCTTACATCAATAATAACAAAAAAAATTTGTATAAAATATAATAATAACAAAAATCATAAGGTAATTAAAATAAAAAAATAACTTATATATAGAATTTTATTATAATATTCTTACATCAATACAATAAAAAAAACTAAAATAAGGATTATATAAGTGAGAAAAACGTAAAAAAATATAAAAACAATGTTAAAATAAATTAATTATATTTGACCTTTTATAAAAGTAATTAAATCAAAAAGTTAAAACGTGGAGAGTACTTATCAGGATAATTCTCAAGAAAAACTGTACTGGACAATCTTCTAGACAGAATTCTCTTTCCAAGTAAGTTCCCAGAAAAAGTTGGAGCAGTCATAAATGGTCTCACTTAAAATTCAGTCTCCTAGACATAACTTACTTACACAGTACAATTACACCACTTAATACGCGGTACGAGAAATGATAACAGATGCGATCCAATTATCTACGGTATAATAAATAAATATCTAATAAAAATAAAATAGAAAAAAACATCGTACTTAGCTGGTGAACGCAGAGAAATATTGTCAGAACAAGAAAATAGTCATCGATAATATAACAAAAATATTATAAATATTTAAATAAATAAAAATAAAATAAAATGTCCATATTTTTAGAATTTAGATAAAAACGTTTAAGAGAATTTCAAATAAAAAATACAATGAAGAAAAAATACGTCATAAAAAATTTAATCTCGATTTAACACCTTATATATGAGTTTTTTTTTTAAATCCTTAAAGTAAATGATAAAATTAAAAAAAAAAAAAAACTTTGTACCTAGCAGGTGAATGCGAAAAAATATCGCCGGAACAAAAAAATAGTCGAGTGAGGATTGAAAGTTTGATGTGATTTGAAAAACCAAAAGGGAGGACTTTATATAATGAGAGAGGACGACTGGTCCTCAGCCTAAATAAAAAAAAATAAAAAATATTTTGAGAACGGAACGACCGATCCAGTTGGACCGGTCGTCTTCTCCAGAGAGGCCGGCCTTCTCGCCTCTGTTCGAGAAGTCATGATACTTTGAGGACGCGATTTATGATACTTTTATGTTTTTTTAGATAAATAATAAATTTGGAAGATTTTCTAAACAAAATCGAAAATTTAGGGTTTAAATTAAAAAAAATCCAAAAGAAAAAGATTGCAGAAAGAAAGCTTCTTCCCAAACAGCTTCAATCCAACCCGACGCTTCTCCAAATTACATGAAATCAATGAGCTAATTTGACGCTGGTATGGAGGAATTGAATGCGAGAGAATTTCAGTTTTGAAGATTTTCCTTCCATCAATGGAACTGGAGAGTCTCTACCTCCCTAAAGAGCTTTTCGTCTTCCCTGAAAGCTCTGACGGCTGACCACACCGGGAGTAAAAGCTTTGCTGGTGATGTGATGGAACCAGAAGCCGCCTTTAAAGTGGCACTCGAACATTGTCTAGATGGTTCGCAGACATAATCTTTGGTATAAGAAACTTTATTGGGCTCTTCCGTCGACGTCTCCGGTGACGGAAGGACGATCCAATCAGAAATTAATGGCGGAGAGAGAATGAGATCCAAAATCTTGCAATAATTTTTGAAAATATCTTTGACAAAGAACAGCAGACATAAATCTCCCAAATAGTAATGGCTAGTATTGGTAAGAGTTAAGCTAATGGGTCGTCCTGATTGACGATCCCAAATGACAAGACGACAGAAAAATAGTTAATTTACCTTGATTTAGTCAAGTCTCTTACATGGCGTGCTTTCGTCCTCTGTGACGCCGATATCCATGGTAACAAAAAAAACCCATTTTTATTTCTGAGTGGTGTTTTCTTCTTCATCATCTACTCAAAATTCAGAAACGCTTGAAAAGTTTCCAACTTCTCTCTGCATCCCATAAATGGCTTCAGAGCCTTATTTCTATTAGAGTTTAGATTGACGTTTTTCTCTCTCTTACCTGTAACTCAGTTCATTTCAATGGCGGGCTCAGACTCTAGCCTCAGCGCTACCCCTTGCATGGATTCCAAGTCTGGTTTTTGTGCAAGTACCAAGATTTTTCACAGTCTCCGACCTCCGGTGCCTCTCCCGCCGATATCCGAACCACTCTCTTTGACCCAGTTCGCATTATCTCTTCTCCGGTTGTCCTCTCCGGCCACCAACACCACCGCCTTTATCGATTCCGACTCCGGCCACCACCTATCATACCCTTTATTCCTGCGGCGGGTACAAACTCTCAGCTCCAATCTTCGAGCCCTTACTTCTCTCTCCAAGGGAGATGTGGCTTTCATTCTGTCGCCTTCTTCTCTTCAGATTCCGGTCCTCTACTTTTCGCTGCTATTTCTGGGGGTGGTTGTTTGTCCGGCTAATCCACTCGGTTCCGACTCGGAAGTGGCTCACCAGATTCAACTAAGCAAACCCGTCATTGCTTTCGCGACCTCCTCTACAGCCAATAAGATTCCCAACCTCAAATTTGGTAGTATTCTGATCGACTCGCCGGATTTCTTCTCCATGATGAACGAAACTAAACCAGTAAACGGAAAAAACAGTCTTTCAGATCCGGTTGAGGTGAAACAGTCTGATTCCGCTGCGATTCTTTACTCCTCCGGCACAACCGGACGAGTCAAGGGCGTTTTACTGAGTCACCGAAACTTCATCGCCTTGATCGCCGGATTTTACGGTCGCAACCACCAAGAGGATACTGCTGAAACTCCGGCCAACCCCGTCTCATTGTTCACGTTGCCGCTCTTTCATGTTTTCGGTTTCTTCATGCTAGTACGGGCGATTTCAATGGGGGAGACGCTGGTTCTGATGCAAAGGTTTGATTTTGAGACATTGCTGAGAGTGGTGGAGAAATTCAGGGTCAACTACATGCCAGTTTCGCCTCCCCTTGTGGTGGCTCTGGTCAAGTCAGATTTGACGGCGAAATATGATCTTAGCTCGCTTCTGGTACTTGGGTCCGGCGGAGCTCCGCTTGGAGAAGGGATTGTTGACAGATTCAGGAAGAAATTTCCCACCGTGGAAATTTTACAGGTTGGTACTGGCTTCCTAAACGCTGATTAATTTGGATGAATTTAATCAATTCATTATAAAGATTAGAAAAAAAACAATTAGTGGATCTAATCCATTGCATCATGACTAGATCCTCTGTTCTGATATTTGAATTCCATAGAGATTAAAACCAGTTAGCAGGTTTAGTTTTCGATTTGGAGTTCCAGTTTTCGATCAAGCCATGTTTAAATATCTTTCGAGTGACGATACTATCCAATTCTAAATACTTTCGAATAATTATGCATTAAGAATAGTGTTTGCTTTAGCCTTTGATGCTCTTGTTAGGGATACGGTTTGACTGAAAGCTCAGGAGGGGCGACGAGCTTAGTAGGGCCGGAAGAGTACAAGCATATAAGTTCAGTGGGAAAATTGGCTGAAAATATGGAAGCCAAGATAGTAGACGCCACGACCGCAGAGGCATTGCCTCCTGGACAGAAAGGCGAGCTGTGGCTCCGAGGCCCCACGATCATGCAAGGTGCTACCAAATTTCTTTGGGTTTTTTATTTATTTATTGCTATTCCCTTAATAGCTCGGTTTTGGTAATCGTATTTACAAATAAACGTGTAAAGTTCTCGCGTGACGAAGATTAATTTGAGTAGAAACTATTTCCTTCATGTTAGAAAGATCTAGAAGCATATAAGCTTGCATTCTAGTAAAAAGAACCAAACATTGTCGGATAAGATCACGCGGAGATTATAAGAATCCTTTTATTTAATCTTTGCACGATGAACTCCAGCTCCAAATTATACAAATAGTTTCTTCGAATCTAAGCTAGAGTCCGTTTTAGTATCAATTGTTTATGATGAACGAGCAGGCTACGTCGGAGATGACGAAGCAACTTCTGCAACCTTGGATCCAGAAGGATGGCTGAAGACTGGTGATCTCTGTTATTTCGATTCAGATGGTTACCTCTACATTGTTGATCGATTGAAGGAATTGATAAAGTACAAGGCATATCAGGTGAATAAATGGTTTTCGAGCTGTTATAATAAATCTTAACGGATGGTTTAGATTTAGTATCTCTCCGATTGAAGTAATTCGCATTATGGTCTGGTCCCTATCCTAGGTACCCCCCGCCGAATTGGAGCATTTACTTCAGTCCAATTCCGAGATTGCAGATGCTGCTGTGATTCCGTATGTATCCGAACTGCTAGATCTAGCTATAAATCCTTAGTTTTGGTTTTTGTGGAATTTGAGTTATTTGCATGTTTTTGATGACTAAATTTATGAACATAGAAGAAACTTGCCATTTTCTCATTCGATTTATTTGGATACAGGTATCCAGACGAAGATGCCGGAGAAATCCCCATGGCGTATGTAGTACGAAAGCCAGGAAGCAATATCACGGAGGCCCAACTTATAGATTTCATCGCAAAACAGGTATCGGATCTTTCTATTTCCACCGGAAACTTATTATTTTATATACCTCACCATGCTCCGAATCTCGGGTTAGAGATTGTTTATTTCATATACTTTTTTGTAACACTGTTTTGAATTGATTTCCTAGGCTACATTTATTCTCCATGTTGGTTTCTAATGTATGACTTTAGGAGCCGTTTTATCGACTGAGGGCCGTGAATTTTGAATATTTGACTTTCAGGTTGCGCCATACAAGAAAATACGAAGAATAGCTTTCATAAACTCCATCCCGAAATCTCCTGCCGGAAAGATATTGAGGAGGGAGCTTGTCCAACATGCTCTTTCTAGTGGTTCGTCAAAGCTGTAAGAAGAGAATCTTGGGTGAGCAACAAGAAATAAATCGGTTTAATTGTTCATATCCTTGTTCCATCCTCTACAGATTCTGGGTTGACCATTTATACAAAACCATGCAAGTGTGTATCATCATTCTCTTTTGTTTGTTCGATCTAACCTAGTTTCCGGTCATTGATTGAATCATCTAGTGGACATCGAATTTGGGATTGTACTTTCCAAGCTGTTCCTCCATGAACGCACCATAGTGACCATTTTCCGTCGATCATCTTTTACTATCGAATTTCTCTCCTTTTTCTTCGACCCAACTTCCTCCTGAACAAGAAGAGCCACCAAGTGAAACCTCCCCTCCATCCTACCCGCCGGAAACGCTGCACAACCTCTTTAGGTTTTGCAAGTTTTCACTCCTGAACGTCTTGTGTGGTTCCTTCATTATAACGAGGGACCCATCTTATTAATACGATTGAAAAGAATAAAGAAGAATTTCTTCTTTCTTCAATTTAGGTGCCTACCCTCTATCCGTAGCGCCCGGCGCACACCTTCTTTTAAGGAAGTTGTTTCAATGAAATCTATATAAATAGAGGTTTCATGCAAACTCTTTTGGCATCCGAAGAAAAGAGAGAAACTTTCTCTGATAAGAAGGAGAGAAATAGTGAAGATTATTTTGGTGGTAAAGAAAAATAGGTGTGGTGTTTTTGTGCACATTGAGAGTTCTAAGAGTGGTAATTTAACTTGGTGAATATTTTTTCGAATATTTGATATCTAGAAAAATATTGTAAATCCTATTTTTCATAGTGAGATCTTTCTGCACTCGGTCTTTGTGATTTTTTTCGATTTGAGTTTTTACGTAAAATTATCGGTGTTTATATTTTTTTCAATTTAGGTTTCTACGTAAAATTATCGGTGTTCATTTAGCTATTATTTCTCTTACTTTGTGGTCGTTATAATCTGACGACGTGGAAAAATATTTCAGTTATTTCTCGGATCACATCTGTTATCATTTCTTGTTCTCATCAAATTTTCGTTATTTTTCCAACGTCTTCCTCTGGCTGTCGTTTGCGCCACGACACTGACCCAATTTTATTGACTATGGTTCTATGCTAAGCTCCTAGCGAGACGACCCAAACAGAACTTGAAAACGATTTCACCCATAAGAGTGGATCTACATGTCTGACTCTTACCCATAATTAATTACAATGTCAAAAGACAGCCCAATAGCATTGGACTTGACTATGACATAAAAGAGATGTTGCGGGAATTGACTAAATTCTATAGCAATCAAGTGTCATAAACACTGTCGTAAAAAATGGGAGAGCGAGCAAAGTTGTAACAAATCATATATTAAAATTTAAGAAGAAAAATATCAATAGGCACATGTGTTTGAAATTATTCACTATACTTAGATACATAATAAAAATAAGCTATTGTTGTAAAACAATAAATTTCAATAAAAATTGAGTCACTCATGGACTCCGAACACACTATGATCAATGTATAAAAGGAAAACAACGATACTCAGCGATTGCAATAACATAACAATATTGATAAAGTTTATGGTTTCACACCTAAGGATACAACATAAACAGTTGTCTTATCACTCTATTTTACCAAATGAAAACACATCCTCTAACGATCAAATGTGCGTATCAAACAAAGGACCCCATTCGAGTAGACTAAATCAGTTCACGCAACTAAGTTGATTAGTAGTTCAAAATAATAAATATACATGCTCAATTAAGACATGAGATATACATATAATAAAAACTGACATGTCTTAAAGACACGAGGTGTTATAAGAAAATAAAAAAACGTAGTAATGGCGAGTTAGTTCTCAACACCTAATATAAAATCTCTACTTGCACCCGGCTAGATCTTCAAATAATTATTGGGACCCACTACTAGACTAGGAGCCAACTTGAGAGTCAAATGATTTAAAAACCTAATATTGGCCATAAAACAACGAACAATGTGACATAACTAACATGAATGTCTCAACCTTACAATGCCTTGACATTCCTCACAAAATGTCGCAGCATAACTATAAAATCCGTCAAAATTTGGTAATGCATAAAATTTTGAATAATTTTTTCATGAAATTTAAGTATAAATTTGAGCCCCGTTTGTTAATTTTTGTCAAGTAATAACCTATGAATTTTTGGTCACTTATGGCCCATACGAGAAATTTAAAGCAATTAATTAAAATTTTGAGTTGACGTTCGTGTTTTTCGAGTGAATTAAGTTCACGGTAGAATAACGTCGGAACTAATCGAAGGAAATTATTCGGTAGGGTTTGAAATTGGTAAATCGAAAAACTATTAATTTGTTTTAATATGAATTAAAATAAAAATAATGAAATAAAATACTAAATATAATAAATTTTTTATTAATGAAATGATAAGGTTTCAGAATGAAACCTTATCGTTTCATTTTGTTCAGCAACGCAGAAAGGAGAGAGCCGACGCAAGGGAGAGGTCGCCGACGCCGGAATGGCCACCGTTCGGGCCGATCTGGGTGTCAAAACGTTCGTCTCGACAAGTGGAGCAGCATTGTTGAAGAGCATTCTCGACGGTTAGCTTTCTTTCTCTCGATTTTTCGCCCGAGGAGGTTCGGGATTTTTGGGTTTTGGTTGATCTGTGTTTTGTGGTCGATTGCTTAGTGTTTTGGCAGGCATTGACCGGAAAAGAGGTAAGAAATGTGTTGGAAACAAATTTTGGTCGAAAAATAAGGTTTTGGCGCTCGGCCGTCGATGGTCGAGTTAACTCGGTCGACAACCGAGTCAACTCGGCAGTGGGCTAAGTCGACTCGGGCACTAGGCCGAGTCGACTCAGGCCCAAGGCCGAGTTGGGTTTGGGCTGAATTAGACCGAGCCCGACTCGCGTTCAGGCCAGACCAGCCCTATTCGGGCCGAGTCTGACCCAGACCTAGCCTGAATTTGCTGGGTCCGACCCGAGCCAAGCTGGGCCGGGTTCGTCTGACCCGGAACGACCCAATCTGTAACGACCCCATTCCCAGCAAAATATTGTCCGCTCTGGGGATTGGGCCGCAGCCCAATATCCTCCCCTCACGGCTTTGTTTGGCGAGAACTTCCCGGAAGGTCACCCAACCTGGAATTGCTCTCGCCGAAGCACTTTTAACTTCGGAGTTCTGATGGGATCCGTTGCCAATCGTGCTCCAAAACGCGTCTTGCTATGTTGGGAGGGTCTCTTTACATATGTTTCATTTCCACATACTTCCCCAAGCGATGTGGGATTGTGACGACCCCCTTTTTACGACCCGTCACCTTCCGGTTCGCCCGCGCGGACGTACCGCCATCCGGGTTCCGGTTCGTGCAGCCATCGTACATATACTTACACATTCGGGTCATCACACAATCTGACCCGAACCATATCTGAACAAGTCTGATTCGACCTGAACCGGTCAGTCAAAGTCAACAGTTGACTTTGATCGTTGACTTTTACTTTTGACAGTTGACAGTTGACTTTGATTTTGACCTCCTGACGTTGATTTTGACTTTTTGACCAAAAAAATCAACTCAAGCCGTTTGGGCTCGTTTTCACCCTAGCTTCCCGTTTACATCATTTTTAACCCCATATTAGACCTTAACAGGGTTCGTCCTTTGTGTTTGATTCCTAGAGTGGAGGATTTTGCTTAGTTCGAAACGATGCCAAGGTTAGGAGGACTCGCCTCACAAGTATGAGTTATTATACTTATTGTGTTGTGCCTAGCCTAGCATGCACGTATATTATTTTGGTAGGATATCACTAGTATTCACACTGACAGTTTTTCTAGCAGGTACATTCTACATCATTTGTGTATGTACACGTCTTCCTCGATTTATACTGCCTCGTAGAGTTTAAATGCTATGTTTTACTCGCCTTTGCTGACGGGCTCAATTTGAGATTTACAAGATTGACATGCATATGAGTTTTTATTCATGCATTGGCTTTTTGCTGTGCTATTTGGAGTTTGATATTGGGGGTAACCGTCTGACACTCTTAGATGAGCCCATATGCTGAGAGTATCAGAGGGTTATGCCCAATTGTACCCGTGTTTGAGTGTTGCTGTGACACTCCCCACATTTGTTTGGATAGGATATGCCCCCTTACAATAGGTGGAATACATAGGGTAAAATTCGAAAAAATTTAATAAAGTCATAATTTATTTATATTAAATTTTTACGGATTTTACACAGGGTACGCCCCTTACAATAGGTGGAATACATGGTATGCCCCCTACAATAGGTGGAATACAGGGTATGTCCCCTTACAATAGGTGGAATACAGAGGGTAAAATCCGTAAAAATTTAATAAAGTCATAAATGATCTTTATTAAATTTTTACAGATTTTACACAGGGTACGTCCCCTTACAATAAGTGGAATACAGAGCACACCCCCTTATAATATGTGGAATACATAGGGTAAAATCTGTAAAAATTTAATAAAGTCATAATTTATCTTTATTAAATTTTTACAAATTTTACACAAGGTACGTCCTCTTACAATATAGGTGGAATACAGGGTACACCCCCTTACAATAGGTGGAATACAGAGGGTAAAATCTGTAAAAATTTAATAAAGTTATAATTTATCTTTATTAAATTTTTATGAATTTTACACAGGGTACGCCCCCTGACAATAGGTGGAATACAGAAGGTAAAATCCGTAAAAGTTTAATAAAGTCATAATTTATCTTTATTAAATTTTTACGGATTTTACACAGGTACGCTCCCTTACAATAAGTGGAATACATGGTACGCCCTCTTATAATAGGTGGAATACAGGGTACGCCCTCTTACAATAGGTGGAATACAGAGGGTAAAATTCGTAAAAATTTAATAAAGTCATAATTTATCTTTATTAAATTTTTACGGATTTTACACAGAGTACTCCCCCTTACAATAGGTGGAATACAGGGTATGCCCACTTAGAATAGGTGGAATACAGGATACGTCCCCTTACAATATTTGGAATACAGCGGTACTCCCTGCGTATGGAGGAATGTGGTACTCCCCACGTATGGAGCTGCGGTACTCATCGCGTATGGAACTGCGGTACTCCCCGCTTATGGAGCTGTGGTACTCCTCGCTTAGGGAGGAGTGGTACTCCCCGCTTAGGGAGTAGCGGTATGCTCGCTATGGTGAGTGGTTATTGAATCCTTCTTGGTTGGTAAGTCCATTGTGCGGTTCCCGCGATGGCCATGGTGAGTGGTTATTGAATCCTTCTTGGTTGGTAAGTCCATTGTGCGGTTCCCGCGATGGCCATGGTGAGTGGTTATTGAATCCTTCTTGGTTGGTAAGTCCATTGTGCGGTTCCCGCGATGGCCCATGGTGAGTGGTTATTGAATCCCTTATGCTTGGTGAGTCCATTGTGCAGTTCCCGCGATGGCCTATGGTGAGTGGTTATTGAATCCCTCCGGCTTGGTAAGTCCATTGTGCAGTTCCCGCGATGGCCCATGGTGAGTGGTTGTTGAATCCCTCCTGGCTGGTAAGTCTATTGTGCGGTTCCCGCGATGGCCATGGTGAGTGGTTATTGAATCCTTCTTGGTTGGTAAGTCCATTGTGCGGTTCCCGCGATGGCCTATGGTGAGTGGTTATTGAATCCTTCATGTTTGGTAAGTCCATTGTGCAGTTCCCGCGATGGCCCATGGTGAGTGGTTATTGAATCCCTCATGCTTGGTAAGTCCATTGTGCAGTTCCCGCGATGGCCTATGGTGAGTGGTTATTGAATCCCTCCTGCTTGGTAAGTCCATTGTGCGGTTCCCGCGATGGCCCATGGTGAGTGGTTATTGAATCCCTCCGGCTTGGTAAGTCCATGGTGCGGTTCCCGCGATGGCCTATGGTGAGTGGTTATTAAATCCCTCCTGTTTGGTAAGTCCATTGTGCGGTTCCCGCGATGGCCAATGGTGAGTGGTTATTGAATCCTTCTTGTTTGGTAAGTCCATTGTGCGGTTCCCGCGATGGCCCATGGTGAGTGGTTATTGAATCCCTCCTGCTTGGTAAGTCCATTGTGCAGTTCCCGCGATGGCCCATGGTGAGTGGTTATTGAATCCCTCCCGGCTGGTAAGTCCATTGTGCGGTTCCCGCGATGGCCATGGTGAGTGGTTATTGAATCCTTCATGTTTGGTAAGTCCATTGTGCGGTTCCCGCGATGGCCTATGGTGAGTGGTTATTGAATCCTTCTTGGTTGGTAAGTCCATTGTGTGGTCCCCCTGAGCCCAGGGTGAGTGGGGGTTAGTCCCTCCTGGTGTGCTCTAGCGCGTGTGTCCTGGTAGCCCAGGGTTGAGTGGTTATTAAATCCCTCCTGGCTGGTAAGTACATTGTGTGGTTCCCGCGATGGCCCATGGCGAGTGGTTATTGAATCCCTCCCGGCTGGTAACTCCATTGTGCGGTTCCCGCGATGGCCATGGTGAGTGGTTATTGAATCCTTCATGTTTGGTAAGTCCATTGTGCGGTTCCCGCGATGGCCAATGGTGAGTGGTTATTGAATCCTTCTTGTTTGGTAAGTCCATTGTGCGGTTCCCGCGATGGCCCATGGTGAGTGGTTATTGAATCCCTTATGCTTGGTAAGTCCATTGTGCAGTTCCCGCGATGGCCTATGGTGAGTGGTTATTGAATCCCTCCGGCTTGGTAAGTCCATTGTGCGGTTCCCGCGATGGCCATGGTGAGTGGTTATTGAATCCCTCCTGTTTGGTAAGTCCATTGTGCGGTTCCCGCGATGGCCATTGTGAGTGGTTATTGAATCCTTCTTGGTTGGTAAGTCCATTGTGCGGTTCCCGCGATGGCCATTGTGAGTGGTTATTGAATCCTTCTTGGTTGGTAAGTCCATTGTGCGGTTCCCGCGATGGCCCATGGTGAGTGGTTATTGAATCCCTCATGCTTGGTGAGTCCATTGTGCAGTTCCCGCGATGGCCATGGTGAGTGGTTATTGAATCCCTCATGTTTGGTAAGTCCATTGTGCGGTTCCCGCGATGGCCATGGTGAGTGGTTGTTGAATCCCTCCTGGCTGGTAAGTCTATTGTGCGGTTCCCGCGATGGCCATGGTGAGTGGTTATTGAATTCTTCATGTTTAGTAAGTCCATTGTGCGGTTCCGCCATGGTGAGTGGTCATTGAATTCCTCCTGGTTAATAAGTTCATTGTGTGCAGTCCCTGCAATAGTCCATGGTGAGTGAATATTGAATACCTTCTAGTTGGTGTATCCTTTATCTGTCCCTCAGGAGGCCCTATTTAGTATTATCGCGGCCTTTCTGTGTGGTATAGTTCGGATGATCCCTGTATGACATCTGTACACCTGACTATGTATGATAGTGGTAGGTATACTATCCGATACTGAGTTTGTCACTCACCCTATCTATTTTTTTTTTGTTTTTTGTCCTCTCTCCAGGCAAAGGAAGGAGAAAGAACAATTGTTTGGGAATAAGCGCCGGAGACGTTTTATATTCTTCTGTCTTTTTCGTTCCTAATTTGTAATGGGTAAGACCATATTTGAGATTGTACTGTACATTGGCATGTAGTTATTTTTTTATTCCTTGTATTTCTACTATTGTTTGTACTCTCACATTTGTTTCTTTGAGGAGGTTCTGGTTCGTTGCTAAAAAACTTCTACACTCAGCCTTAGGTTAAACGGTAGATCTCCCCAAGGTTGATCGTTTAACCTGGCATTTCTATTAAGCCCCCTCCTGGGGTGTGACAATAACGTGCCTCAACATATTGACATGTGTCTACCGCCTAGGTGCAACACGTGTCACATTCCCGTGAATCCCACAAACTATTAAAAATATTGCGGTTAAATTGAAAAACTTGCATTTTTCCGTTACTCAAATAGGATTTCATAGAAATCCAATCTGTCCACCAATCAAAACTTTGATTCACATCCAAGACATTCCATATCAACATCAACACATTTTCGTACATTTAAATGAGTTATGTCCTTAAATTCCAAATTTTTCATGGTAAAATATTAAATTCGATCCAAAATTGAAGCTTTCATGTCAAACCGGAGCTGACCTTAAACAATTCCCAAGGTCGAGTTGAAAGTTCTCCCTTCCGGATCGTCTACTCAAAACAAGTCATCCGAATCCGAATCTAAATCAATTCTACATTATGATTCGAAATTTCTCTTAAAAACGGTGTACCCACAATAGATAAGGCTACAATAGATAAGGCTAACCGGTGAATATCCTTGGTGTTGAAATTCTCAATTCTTCGTTGTCTATCGGCATTTTCTCCAGGCAAAGTATCTCTCCCAACGATTGTCCTATCCAAATGTCAAAACTGACGTGGTTTTGCCAAAAAGAGGCTTAAATACTGCCTAGGTTCTACAGTTTCTGAGTTCGTGAATCTGCTTCTATTTTTGTGATTATTTTCACCTTTATTTCTCAAAATGTGTTGAAATTCATTCTCGCACAAATTTAAAATAAGTGAAAAATAAGCAAAATTACATTTTATCATATTAGATTATGTGAATATTTACTTATGATATAAAATCATGGTAAAATGTTCACTTACCACTTAATAACACTATATATTCTTCGTTAAGCAAATTTGCATGTCCACAAGCATTGTATGTTCCCTTTTTGATCATTCTAAGAAACATTGTTCTATAATTCTTTGCTTTGCGCTTGCCTTTGCAGTACAATCCTCGTCTCTGTTTGACACTTTCGAGATCAACTCTTCAATGCATTTTTGTCTCTCTGAGAGGAATTGAACCCGCTGTTTTTATGATGCTAATTTCTTATATGCTCTAGACCATCTATACTATAAATCCATTGATAGTAGTAAGCTTGTTAATGGAAAATGAGACTAGGACTATTACTATTTTGAATCTTGTAAATCAACCGAGCATGCTTCTTAGTGTTGTTCAAATGTAAATGAATATTTAACAAGCTGCATCGTGGGTATCCTCTTAAGTTTTATCAATGATTTTAGGAAAAAAAATATCTTTAACTATAGGGTTAGTGACAAAACAAAACTCGTTAACAAAATAAACTTTAAACTAAGATCTTATAGTACATGTTGTAATAACTAATTGCATTATGCTATCATCCCTCCATAGGATCATCGACTGGAAGAACCGTAAGTTGTGATCTTGAATTCTAAAAGGCAGTGCCAGATGATGGTTTTGTCAAGGCATCATCTAGTTGTAGAGATGATGGTGTGAAACGAACCTCAAAAGCTTTAGAAATAACCTTGTCTCTTACAAAATGGAGATCAATCTCGACATCCTTAAATTTTGCATGAAGCACCAGATTAGAAGCCAAGTAACTTGTTCCTAACTACCAGACAAAACCACTGGTGGAGCTATTGATTGAAGCACGAGATATTTTAATAAAAACTCAATCCGAGCAATTTCAGCAGTTCCATTAGTAATGCTCCTATACTCAGATTCAATACTGGATCGAGAAACTGTTTTTTGTTTTGAGGAAGACCAAGATATTAAATTGGATCCAACAAACAAACAAAAAACACTAGTGCTCTTACGATCCTCAGGACAAGATGCCCAATTTGCATCTGTATAGTAAGTAATGTTGTAGGAAGTTAGTTTAGAAAGAGCGAGACCAAAAGTTTTGGTACCTTGAAGATAGCAGAATATTCTCTTAAGTGTCTTCCAATAGACATCACACGGTGAATGCATAAATTGAGAAATTTTATTTACTGCAAACGCAATGTCAGGTCGTGTCACCATACAATATTGCAAACCTCCAACTTAGTTACAAAAAATAGAGGGATTCATAAGAGGTGTTCTTGACAATTTAGATAAAATCGAACCAGAGACCATAGGCGTTGGAGCAAGTTTACAAGAGGACATATTTGCTCTTTCTAGGCTCTTTCTAGCAGAACGGTAGTATACGTTGACTGATCAAAATTAAGACCAGTAGGCTAATTACCCACATTAATGCCAAATACCAAATTGAAAATTTGGTTTGTAAGTAACGTAGTAAATTATCTAATAAAGCTTCATCCGGAACAGTAACAATATATCTTCAACATACATGAGCATAATTATCCTGGAAGAATGCTTGCGATAAATAAACATGGAGGAATTAGTCTTGGATGTGACGAAACCCCATTGTAAAAGAGCTAAGTGCAACTTAAAATACCATGCGCGGGGAGACTGTTTAAGTCCATAAAGTGACTTATGTAGACGACACACATGCGAAGATTGAAGTGGATCCACAAAGCCCGATGGTTGCTCCATAAAAATTGTTTCATTAAGATCACTATGTAAGAATGCATTACTAACATCAAGTTGTTTAATAAACTAATCTTTAGTAATGGCCAAAGAAAGTGTTAGCCATATGTTGGGTGGTTTAACAACCAAACTAAAAGTTTCAGTATAGTCCAAACCTTCAGTTTGGGCATAACCCTTTGCGACCAAACGAGCCTTGTAGCGCTCTACAGATTCATCGAACTTGGCCTTAATTTTAAAAACCCATCGGCAGCCAAATACCTTCTTGTCACGTGACATAGGTACAAGAGTCCAAATTCGATTGTGATGCAAGACCTTAATCTCTTCCTCCATAGCTTAAATTAAAAGAGGATTCTTAGTTGCTTGATTAAAACTAATAGGCTCCATAAGAGGAAAATCAGCACTCAGAAAAACTTTTGGTTAAAATTGCTGCCTTGGAACGGGTAAGCATAGGATAAACATTAGTAAGTAAATGTCTATGAATAATGCTAAGAGCACGCAATGGAGAATTTAATGAAATTGGGATGGGAGAGGGAGGAGATTCTATAGAAGGAATTATGGAAGTTGAAAGTTGAGGAATCAGAGAGGAAGAAGAAGAGTCAAAAATAGAATAGGGACAAGACAACATGAAATAGGAAAGTAAAAATTGGGTATGTCATAAGAAAATGTTTGGTTGACAGAAGGTGATTCAGTTTGAAAAGGGAAAGTAAACTCGTAAAAGACAACATTTCGAGAAATAAAAAGATGATTAATAACATTATCAAAGCATAATAACATGTTTTCGGTGTTATAACCTAAGAAAACACATGGAGTAGAATATGGCTGTAATTTATGCTTTACGGATGTAAACAAGGAAAACAAAGGCAACCAAAAGCACGTAAAGACATAATCAGGACGTTTTTTAAACAACATTCGTAAGGAGATATATTTTAAATAATTGATGATGGCATGTGATTAATCAGAAAAGTAGCAGTAGCAAATGCATGTCCAATATTTCATAGCTACCCTTGATTGAAATAAAAGAGAGAGGTCAGTCTCAACCACGTGTCAATTCTTCCTCTCGACCCGACCATTCTGTGATGCAGTATACAGACAAATTTTTTTATGATGAATATCAAGAGAATTAAAAACAAGTAAGTGAACAATGTTCATCTCCCCAGTCAGTTTGAATACCCTTAAGAGAGGCAGAAAATTGATTTTGAACATAAGCATGAAATTGCAAAAACATTGATTTCACTGCATCTTTAGTTGGAATAAAGAAAATTCAAGTAAAACGACTAAAATTATCAATGAATAGTAAGAAATATCGTGCACCAGAAGTAAAATTTCAAGCGAAGGTCCCCAAATGTCAGAATGTATTAGATCAAAAGAAGTTGTGACTCTAGAGTTAGACAAAGGAAATAGAAGACAATGAGATTACTAAGATGACAACCATTACAAAATTCTCACATACTAGGTTTCAAAACAGGCAAATTACATGTTGTAAAAATTATAGTAATTGTAGATAAGACTGGATGAACTAAATGATGATACCATGAAGTGAATTGAGACTGCTTTGGAGTAATTGATACGGTGTAGGCTGAAATGGAAGAGACTGAAAACAAAAAATGAACAATAAATTTCGATACAGAGTCGGCCTTGCAAAAGAGTGTTGTGGGTTCGCCGATCCTTAACAAAAAAGGCAAATGGGTGAAATTCAACAACAACATCGTCATCAAGACATAATTTATGAACACTAATAAGACTATTAGAGATTGATGGAGTATGCATTACATTTGAAAGCAATAGGGAACACAGAGAAGAAGAAATAGATGTGTGACCACCATTTTTGTAGGGATGCACTTACCATTGCCAACCATAACCTGTTCATTACCATCATTCAGAGAGGATTGTTGGACTGTATCGATGTCGGGGGTGAGTGATTCATTGTGCCCGAATCAAAGAACCAAAATGCATCAGTGGACCGTTGAAGCAGCAGTGGAAGAAGAGATTGAAGGAGCTGGTGGAAAACCGTGGTGTGGAAAGCCCAAGGTGGCTTGAATGCCACGTTTGTTCTGTGATAACAAACAGTTGCAGAGTGCCCTACTTGAAGCAAATTTGGCATTTGGGCTTGTTTGAATTAGCCCGATTATTTATGGGCGGTTGAGGAATATAGGGCTTCCCCAAAACACTTTGCTGACGAGTTGAATGAGTAAACGCCGCCTGAGTAGAATATTGTGGAGGCAACGAGAAGGAAGGATGGTGACCCGACGATCGAAGATTCAGGGAGGCAATGTGATGTGATCCAAGGAGGGACCAAGCCTAAGCCCAATGACAAGGATTCAATTGAGAACATTGGCGACCTAATGACGCAATCTAAAACTAAGAAGATGCGTGAAACCTTGTAAGGATTGATTTTAGAGACTTAAGAGAGAGGGGAACCACGACAACTTGATCTAAAACTATTGAATGTGACGATGACTAAAAATAATCAAGTTGAAGCAAGGGAGACCGAAAATATGTGAAGACTTGAAGAGGGTGCGACGCACATGCACATGTAAGAATTAAAAAGACACGCGACAAACATATGCTCATACAGGAATTAAAAAGTCGCATGTACAAGCACATGCAAGTGTATGCAAAACATGTAAATCTCATAGAAAAGATCTTATCTGGCCGAATCTACTCAAATCAATTCAAATCATGTTCAAACGGAGTTTAAACATGATTTGACATCCGATCATGCAGAGAATCATGCTTTACACGATTTTAGGAGTTATTTTATCTTTATTTTAATTTTTTATTTTTAGCATTTAATTTTAACATGTAGCCTATTTAATGACAAAATACTTTCGATTTAATAGAACAAGTTTGGATTAAAAAATTAAGTTTTTTTATAGATGATTTATCTTTGGTTCTTTGGGAACAACATCAATCTTCTTCAAGTCACGCTTGAAGAATCTCGCTTGATAGCTTTGGTTCTTACCAACGAGTTTGGTCTAGGTCAAGCTCTTATTTTGATAACTACGGTTCCGTCGAATTCTTCGATTGAGGTCTAATTCCTTCTTTATTTTTGAATAAAAAAAATGTTCATTTGAACTATTTCACTTGTTGAAGGGTCTCAAAGCTTTTGACTCATTGATTTAAGAAGCTATCTTTATTGTTTTGTTATCTTTCTTCTTGATTTTTCCTTCCTTATATATATAAAAAAAAAGAGTTGTCAAAGTAAAAAAAAAAAATCTTTTTCGTGATTTCTCTTCTAGCCAAACATTCAAGATTTGATTTTTGTCTTCTTGAAAATTTGCAAGTACAAAAAAAAAAAGAGAAATCTTTCTTCTTTGCTTGAAAGTCACAAAGGTAAGGAAAAAAAAATAAGAATGAAAAATTTTTCTTGTCGAAAATCTTCATCTTTTCTTAGCATTCAGAAATTGTTCATCGTCGATTTAGATCATTCAATTCAAGCCTTTGATGGAGAGTTCAAGCCATGTAAGAACAATACATGGCTCTAACCCAGAGAATGGAACGATTGGAAACTCCGACACCTAGCCATGCACGACAAAAGATGGATTTTGATGGAGAATTTAAAGAGTATAGTGGTTATTATCTGTAACAACCCCTATTCCTAGCAAAATATTATCCGCTCTGAGGATTGGGTCGTGACCCAATATCCTCCCCTCACGGCTTTGTTTGGCGAGAACTTCCCGGAAGGTCACCTAACCTTAAATTGCTCTCGCCGAAGCGCTTTTAACTTCGGAGTTCTTATGGGATCCGTTGTCAATTGTGCTCCAAAACGCGTCTTGCTATGTTGGGAGGGTCTCTTTACATATGTTTCATTTCCACATACTTCCCCAAGCGATGTGGGATTGTGACGACCCCCTTTTTAAGACCTGTCACCTTCCGGTTCGCCCGCGCGGACGTACCTCCATTCGGGTTCCGGTTCGTGCAGCCATCATACACATACGTGCATATTCGGGTCATCACAATCACCCCCCCCCCCCCCCCCCCCGGTGGCCCAACGTCCTCGTTGGCCACATTTCCGGTTGGGTACAGGCTCTGATACCATTTGTAACGACCCCTATTCCTAGCAAGATATTGTCCGCTCTAGGGATTGGGCCGTAGCCCAATATCCTCCCCTCACGGCTTTGTTTGGCGAGAACTTCCCGGAAGGTCACCTAACCTTGAATTGCTCTCGCCGAAGCACTTTTAACTTCGAAGTTCTTATGGGATCCGTTGTCAATTGTGCTCCAAAACGCGTCTTGCTATGTTGGGAGGGTCTCTTTACATATGTTTCATTTCCACATACTTCCCCAAGCGATGTGGGATTGTGACGACCTCCTTTTTACGACCTGTCACCTTCCGGTTCGCCCGCGCGGACGTACCTCCATCCGGGTTCCGGTTCGTGCAGCCATCATACCCATACGTGCATATTCGGGTTATCACATTATCTAAATGAAAGGAATGAGGAATATCAAGATAAATATTCCACCTTTCCATGGGAAGAACGACCCCGAGGGATATTTGGATTGGAAACGAAAAATAGATTTGGTATTTGAGTTTCAAAATTATTTGGAGGATAAGAAGTTTAAGTTGATCACTATGGAGTTCACAGACTATGCTAGTATTTTGGTGGGATCAATTAGTTAAAAATAATAGGAGAAATAGTGAAACACAAATCTGTACATGGGAAAACTTGAAATCCACATGAAAAGAGGTATGTTCCATCATATTACTATAGAGACATGTATCGAAAGCTCAAAAATTTGACCCAAGATTTCAAGAGCGTGGAGGAATATTACAAAGAGATGGAGATAACCTCGTTAAGGGCTAATGTGGAAGAAGACAAGGAAGCTACAATGGCTCGATTTATTGGGGGATTGAATCGAGAAATTGCAGATGTGGTGGATTTACAATACTACATCGACATAGAGGAGTTGTTACACAAATCAATCAAGATTGAGTGGCAACTAAAGGCTAAGAGAAGTCCTAGTGTGGGTACAGCATCAACCACAACTTGACAAACTAATTGGAAAAGTGAGAAGCCAAAACTGAGATAGGATTCTAAGGGAAAAGCCGTGAAAAAGTATTACCACAAAAAGTTAAGGCCGAGACTTCAAACCCAAGAGAGATTAAGTACTTTTGGTGCCAAGGGTTTGGAGACAGCTTTAAATTGTCCAACTAAAAGAGCTATGATTTTGAAGGATAATGGCGATGTGGAGAGTGTGAGTTTAAGTGATGGTGAGATGCCACCACTTAAAGATTGTAGTGACGTTGAAGTGAAAGAACTGGTAAAATGAGATCTTTTAGTCACAAGGTGAGTATTGAATATGCAACCTAAGAAGGATGAAGACAAAGTACAATGTGAATATATATTTCATACAAGATGTAATGTGCACAACAAAGTTTGTAGTTTGATCATTGATAGTGAGAGTTGCACCAATATACTGAGTACATTATTATTCCAAAAGTTGAACTTGAAAACCGAGCAACATCCAAAATCATACAAGTTGTAATGATTAAGCGATTGTGGAGAAATCAAGGTGACTAAACAAGTGGAAGTTCCTTTATCAATTGGAAGGTACCAAAATAAAGTTTTATGGGATGTAGTGCCGATGCAAACTACACACATACTTTTGGGGAGGCCTTGGCAATTCGATCAAAATGTCAAGCATAATGGTTAGAAGAATAAGTATTCGTTGGTTTACAATAAAAAAATCGTGATCTTTACACCATTAAAGTCATGAGAGGCAATTATAGACCAAGAGAGGATCGCCAAGGAATTCCAAAAGATTATGGTCAAAAAAGAAAAAGAAAGTGGTGAAAAGAAATTAATTGGAAAAGATGCCGAAAAAAGAAAGAAGATGAATAAAGAAAAATAGTTGAAATGAGTACAAAGAAAGATGAAAAACCGAGGGAGAAAGAGAGAAAAATCGAGGGAAAAAGAGAGAAAAATCGAGGGAGAGAAAACAAAATTCGAGTGAGTAACAAATCGTATTGATGAACAAAAGTGAGGATAAGCATGAGATGATTTTGCTTTTATATAAAGATGTTTATTTATCATCTAACGACTTATCAAATTCTTTTCCAAGTGCTGTGATTTCTTTTTTGCGGTAATTTACGGATGTATTTCCGAAGGAGTTACCGAAAAGAGTACTACCACTTAGAGGAATCGAAAATCAAATCGATTTCATCCCAGGTGCAACAATTCCAAACCGATCGGCATATCGAGCAAATTTGGAAGAAAACAAAGACCACATATCAAGCAAATTCTGAGAAAACAAAGGAAATTCAAAGGCAAGTAGATGAGTTGGTGGACAAGAGTATAGTGAAATAAAGCCTAAGCTCATGCTCGGTACCTGTGATATTGGTATCAAAGGACGGATCATGGAGAATGTGCGTAGATTGTCGAGCAATCAATAAAGTTGTATGCCTTGGTGAGAACATTGCAAACGTGACAATACTACTTGTGGCCCAAAGAGTTCATCGTCCATTTCGACCATAAAAGCATAAAGCACTTAAAGACACAAGGAAAGTTGTATAAGAGACATGCAGAGTGGATGGAGTTCATAGAGACATTTCTTTATGTTATTCATTATAGAAAAGGTAAAGAGAATATGATTGCCGATACATTGTCAAAAAGATATGTGTTTATAACTACTTTACAATCTAAGTTGTTAGGATTTAATTTAATGAAGGACTTATATAAATCAGACTTAGATTTTAATCTCGTTTTGAAAGAATGTGAGAAATATGCATGTAATGAATATTATTGACATGATAGATTTTTATTGAAAAATGATAAATTTTGTATCCCTAAATATTCTTTAAGAAAGTTACTTGTTGGAGAGACTTATAGAGGAGGGTTAATGAGACACTTTGGTGTTAATAAAATGTTGAGTGTGCTTTGTAAACACTTTTATTGGTTGAGAATGAAACATGATGTTCAAGCCATTTGTGACAAGTGCACTGAGTATAGGAAGGCCAAATCAAAGATTAAACCTTATGGACAATACACTCATCTACCTATTCCTAACCAACCTTGGGTAGACATATCGATGGATTTTTTGATTGGTTTGACGAGGACATAAAGAGGGAAAGATAGCATATTTGTGGTAGTGGATAAGTTTAGTAAGATGACTCACTTTATAGCATGTTCAAAGACAAACGACACTACTCATGTGATGGATTTATTCTTCAAAGAAGTTGTGCGTTTACACAGAATTCTTAAAACCATTGTAAGTGATAAAGATGCTAAGTTTCTAAGTCACTTTTAGAGAACTTTATGGAGTAAGCTAGGGACAAAACTCTTATTTTCAACCGTTAAAGTGGTAAATAGAACACTTTCTACATTGTTAATAGCAATTATGTCTAAAAATTTAAAAGGGAAATTATCGATTTAAACCCTGTACTATATACGTTTTTTTCAATTCAGCCCCTGTACTAAAAAAACGGGCAAACCGAACCCTGTATATTGATTATATTATCAGTTTTGACCTTCTATCAAAAATTTCATAAAACTCTCATTGAAAAAACTATCAAACGATCTTAGATTCAGTTGAAATTTTTACCACATGTTCATTACTTAATTAGAAGACAATATGGCAATTTTCGTGATTTTTTAACACATCTAAGATTTATTATAATTTTATTTTAGTATTGTTTAAAAATATTATAATAAATTATACAAGTTTTAAGAAATTACGCAAATTTTTCTCTTATCTACCCATAATATGATGAATGTCTAGGAAAAGTTTCAAATAAATCCAATATCGTTTGGTATTTGTTTAAATTAATCTCAGTTTCTTCTTTACTTTATAAATTAATTTTTTAAAAAATACCAAACAATATTTGATTTATTTGAAAACTTTTTCACATGTTCAACCTATTATGGGTAGATAATAGAAAAAGTTTCGTGATTTTCTAAAATTTGTATGATTTATTATAATAATTTTATAAAATACTAAAATAAAATTTTAATAAATCGTAAATGTGTTAAAAAATCATGAACATTTCCAGATTATCTTCTCATTAAGTAGTGAACGTGTGGTAAAAATTTCAACTGAATCTAAGATCGTTTGTTAGTTTTTTCAATGAGGGTTTAATGAAATTATTGATAGAAGGTCAAAACTAATAACAGAATCAAAGTACAGAGTTTAGTTTTCCAGTTTTTTTAGTACAGGGGCCGAATTGAAAAAACGTGTATAGTACAGGGTTCAAATTGATAATTACCCAATTTAAAACAATGAGAAAAATGTTTTTCTCATGTTGAATTTGCTTATAATAGAGTTGTTCATTCCACTATTTCATATTTACCCTTTGACATTGTTTATAGATTTAATCATTTATCTCCTTTTGATATCTTATTTTTACCTACTAATGAGTTTGTTAATTTTGATGGAGAGAAAAAAGTTAAATTTATTAGGGATTTACATGTGAAAGTACAAGAGAACATTCAAAAAAGAAACGAGCATTATGCACGTCAAGCCAACAAAAGCTGCAAAAAGATAATATTTGAACCCGAAGATTGGGTTTGGTTATATCTTCGAAAAGAAAGGTTTCTAAATAAAAGGAAAAGTAAGTTGCATCCACGAGGAGATTGTCCTTTTTAAGTCCTTGAACGCATAAACGACAATGCCTATAAGATCAACTTATCGAGCAAATACAGTAATGTTAATGCATCTTTTAATATTAGTAACTTATCTTTATATGATGCAAGAGATTCGAGAACGAATCTTTTCGAAAAGAGAGGGAATGATGTGATCCAAGGAGCGACCAAACCCAAGCCCAAGAGCAAGGATCCAATTGAGGACATTGGGGACCAATGATGAGATCCAAAGCTAAGAGTGTAGCGTCCCTTACACTATTCCTAATTTTCCCGTATTATTTTTTTTTATCTTAATAACTTTAATTGCATTTAAGCGGAATTTAGAGCGGAAACCAAAATTTTTAAAGTCGGAATCGAAATCGAAATCTAAATCGAAATCTATGTTTTTCATTTAAAACAAACAATAAACAATTTAAATTAAAACCATTTATTTTTTATTTTTATTTATTATTTTTATTTTTATCTTATATTTTTTTTTTCTCTGGTACTATTTACGTGAACAGTACCACTGTTCACGAGAAAAGCGATTGATCACCCAAAAATGGGCGATCAATCGCCCAACTCTCTGGAAATTTTTCCAGAGAGTTTGCTTCTTTATTGAGCGGCGATTGGTCGCCCCTTTTTGGGCGATCAATCGCCCAGCTCTCTGGAAGTTTTATTTTTCCAGAGAGCATGCTCCCCTTTCCCTGCACATTTCTCATATACTTCTCTTTCAATTTTCTTCATTCCTCTTTCAACTTTCAATACAATATATCATATCAAAACACTTCAACATCAATTTACATTCTAAAACATTTAACATAAAATCACTCATTCACATCCTTCATTTTACCCATTACTAAAGTACGATTCAAAACGTTTAAAACGAAGTAAATTTCCTGAAAACGAATCGCGTGATTCCGTTTGAAAACTAACAAATTCCTAAGAAGTTTAAAACCAACCAGCAATCCAAGTGAACTTTCAACAAGCTTAACAAACAGTTTATAAAATAGGTTTCCAAAACATCAAAATATAACTTATCAACTAACCAGATCCCAAACATCTTAATATGTTCAACTATACATTCATCGTTCATATCTAACTATCGTGTCCCCAAAATACTTACACACATCCCCACTGGTCATGAAACGCCTCGACTGCGCCAGCACACTCCCGCATCCATTCTTCGTCAACTGGACTCAGGCTTCAGGAGGAGGAACATCGTCCTCACCTGTCTCGTAATCACCTACACCATACAGATACACTATGAGATAAAGGCTCAGTAAGTTTCGTAAATGTAAATGCATACTGTGCATATGAGTTTCAGAAATCATGCAACATTTTCTTATCATTACGTCGCAGACAGAATGTCACCGAGGTCTCAGCCTATTAGATGGAGAGGACACATCCCGCGGTCGGACTGCCCTCTTCACCTAACGGGGGAGGGGGGGTACACGCTCGCACCCGTAACATCCATGCCTGAGCCGCACCTCACGTAACCAGATAACAGATTACATGGATTCATTACATTCGTTCATTTCATTTTCTTAAACACGTGCAGAAAATTCATTTTCATGCTATTTTAAAATACGTGATGCATGAACAATTATAGGCATAAAGTAAACAAGCATCATACATACCATCAAGACTATAAAAACATAACCTATATAAAAAACTAACCCTATCTACCCAACCAAAGCATATAAACAAACAACTCTTCAGAGATCCTCGACGCGACATCAACATACGGTGTAGGCCACTCGGCCAAGTAAGTCACGAGAACTTACCTCGTGCGTGCTGAACTTCGAGCTCCGTCCACAAGCGTCGTTTGTCTGAGGCAAAACACAATAATTGTTGTTAAACGAGATTTAAACCGTTAAACATCCAAATTTAACGAAACCTTAACTAAGTAAATTCTCCTAAAATTCTAATTCAACTCTTTGAAACATTTAATCGAGCACCTTGCGCTCGTTATTCATAAAACTCCATTAATGAGATTCCTCCAAACCTCAAACAACCAAAACTCTAACATTCGTCAATAAACCGTCTAACTACGTCTAATAATCGTTAATACGTCTATTAGAGGCGTAATCACAGTAAACCTATCAATTTCTAACACAAATCGGTGATTTCTCTCAAAACCCTAATCCGAACCCTAACGAAATACAACTCGTAAATGGCAAAACAACACGAGTATAACACTCGAGGCTTACCTAGGGCTTGATTGTGGAAGAAAACGGAGGAAGAACGGACCGTTGAAAGGATGAATCGCCGGCCGAAATGGAGAAGAAGCCGCGAGAGATGAGGATCGCCAGAATGGGAGAAATTGTTCTCTGGAGGGAGAATCGTGGGAATGAATAAGGAAGGGAAGGGTTGTTGTTTTATATAAAAAAATATTAACTACTAATTACAATTTTGCCCATTTTTCCCATTCTGGGAATTTTTCGCTATTTCATCCCTCGATTTAGTTCCTTCGAATTTTTCTTATTTCGCCAGTAAATCCAACTTATTACTAGGGTCCTATTAAAACTGTCCGTACTCAAAACGGACATTGTTTACTATTTTTTACCAAAGTATCCTTCGTATTACGATAAACGCAATTCTCGTAAAATTAGCGTTAAACTCCTAAAATTCTCAAAATTTTCTTAAAATTCTCAAAATTTTCTTAAAATCCTTATTAATTATTAGGATCGTAATAACGTTTTCTTTTCGCAAAATGGACTTAATTTGGCATATTTACAAAAATACCATTTACGCTAAAATATTTAATATTCCGTACAACCGGGTGTTACAAAGAGGATGTGTGAAACCTTGCAATGATTGATTTTAGAGACCCAAGAGAGAGGAGAGCCACGATAACTTGATCTAAAACTATTGAATGTGTTGAAATGTAACACCCGGCATTTTGCCATGTAAATGTTTTCCCCGATAATTTATGTGGGATTAAATAGGTATTAATGCAAGGAGTATTTTTGTCAGAAACCAAAACGACGGTGTTTGTAGAATTTAAATTGTGGAACAAAAACCAAACTAAGTGTGATTAAAATGAACCAATTTGGTTGTAAACCAATGAAAGGGCAAAGTTGGCACTCAATTAAGGTGGTTGGGAGTAGGCCATTGGTTGGTTGCCATGTGGCAACTTGTTGAAGAAGACAACCTTCTTCTCCTCTCCTCCTCACTCTACGTAAAAACCTTCACTTCTCCTCTGTTTTCTCTCTGCCAGGCGACAAAAGTTCACCCAAACACCTTTGATCTTCTAGAGTTTTCCTTGTTTTCTGCCTAAGGTAAACATCTTCTAATGCTAACACATTTGGACAAGCAAAAAGTATGCGTTTTGCTGAAGTTTTAGGTTAAGGTATTTAGGAGAAAACTCTCGGTTTTTGTATGAAACACCCCCAATGTTT
>CM039507.1:3463928-3484139 GCA_022432975.1 Begonia masoniana
AGAAGTGCCTGACTCTTTAACCAACTAGCGAACCATCAAACTACAACACACCAACGACAAAACATAACGACAAACACACAACAACAAACATACACGACAACCACACAACGACAACACACACAACGACAAACTCACAACGACAACCAAACACAACGACAAACACACAACGACAAACCACAACGGACAAACACAACAACGACCAACTCACCACCAAAACACACACCGACACCAGGCAGCAATACGTATCTAGCGGCTATACATCATGATGCATGCTTCAAGAAATGAATTGCCACACCACACACCCCACAATCTCAACGCCAAGCACAATGATAACACAACATACCGAAGGAAAAGTAATAAAAATAAAACCTACCGTTTATGGTTTTTTTTTTTTTTTTTTTTTTTTTTTTTTTTTTTTTGTCTGTGAATTAAATTTACCAAACTCAATCATTTATAAAGGCGGTGGATTGACGCCCGTGAAGTTCAATCCAGATCTGTAAAGGCAGTTGATTGGAGCCCGGAATCCCGATCTGTGTATTCTCGTGAGGAGAAGGGTAAGGATCTTCAAGGGGTGAGCCTTGGAGCGTGGACGTAGGCAGTTTGGCCGAACCACGTAAAAATACTGGTGTCGAATCTCTCTCTCTCTCTCTTTACTTTATTTGTTTGTCTGCTGTTAGCATTTAACCAAACCACGTGAGAATTTATAGAGATTATCAAATTAAGTATTAAAAAGTCTAATTCACCCCCCCCCCTCTTAGACAATACCGATCCTACAGTTAGAATTTGTAAAAGACTACGATGTTGAGATCAAATACCACCCTGGTAAAGCTAATGTGGTAGCTGATGCGTTAAGCAGGATGCCAGCTACTATGCAGCCAGTAAGGTCGGCCGTATCAATGCCTTTGAGGACGGAGATACAAAAGTTCGATATGGAGGTAGTTTCTGGGCTATCGGCCATACTAGCAGACTTAACACTACGGCCCTCCGTCCTGGACCGAATTAAGGAAGCTCAGAAGACCAATTCAAAGGAGATGGCTGATATGGTGAGCAAAGTACCAATGGCTTCTTTCGATTTCAGTTATTCGGGAGATGGAATTCTGAAGTTAAAAAACAGATGGTATGTTCCGAAAGACGAAGAGCTACGGAAGCACATCTTGTCGGAAGCCCATTCATATTCTTTCTCTGTACATCCTGGAAGCACGAAGATGTATCAGGATTTGAAGCTTCACTTCTGGTGGCCGAATATGAAGAATGAAGTGGCCAAATATATGGAGTCTTGCATGATATGTCAACAGCTCAAAGCTGAACATCAACGACCAAGTGGAACGCTTCAACCTCTCCCGATCCCCGAATGGAAATGGGAGAATATAACGATGGATTTCGTTGTTGGCCTACCAAGAACAGCTAAGGGCCATAATAGCATTTTGGTCATAGTGGACAGATTGACGAAGTCGGCCCACTTTCTACCTGTGAAGACGACATTCTCCATGGAACAGTATGCTGAGCTATATATTAGTGAGATTGTTAAGCTGCATGGCATTCCGGTGTCGATTATTTCATACCGAGATCCTAGATTCACTTCCAGGTTTTGGAAAAGTTTGCAAAGCTCCTTGGGCACTAGATTGGATTTCATTACTGCGTTTCATCCACAGACGGATGGACAATCTGAGAGGACGATTCAGACACTGGAAGATATGCTAAGGTCGTGCGTGCTGGAATTTCATGCTCCTTGGAGTAGATACTTGCCACTCGTGGAGTTTGCCTACAACAATAGCTATCAGGCTACAATTGGTATGGCTCCATATGAAGCCCTCTACGGCAGAAAGTGTAGATCCCCATTGTGTTGGGATGAGGTCGGAGAAACCAAGCTTATCGGCCCTGAGATATTACAGCAGATGTCCGAGGTGATAGCTGCTATCAAACAGCGAATAAAAATTGCTCAGAGTCGACAGAAGAGTTATGCGGATAATAGGAGAAGAGACTTAGAGTTCGCCGAGGGCGATGAGGTATTCCTGAAGGTGTCGCCTTTTAAGGGCGTGATGAGATTCGGTAGGAAAGGAAAACTCAGCCCACAGTTCATTGGCCCTTTTCCCATCCTGAAGCGTGTGGGAAACATGGCTTATAAACTACAGTTGCCAGCCTCGATGGAGGGGGTCCACAATGTCTTCCATGTTTCGATGCTGAGAAAATGTGTACGAGATCCAACTCAGATCGTGAAACAGGTGGACTTTGATATCATGCCAACACTGACGTATGAAGAAAGGCCTATACAAATATTGGATATGTCACTCAAAGTATTGCGTAATCGAGTGGTGCCATTAGTGAAAGTTTTATGGCACAATCATAATGTGGAAGAAGCCACGTGGGAAAGACAAGTAGATGTTAGAGCCCAATATCTGGAGTTATTCGCTTAGGCAAATTTTGGGGACAAAATTTCTGTTAAGGTGGGTGGAATGTAACACCCAGCCTTTTTGCATGTAATTATTTTCCCGAACCAATTCTCGAGATTTAATTTAATATAAATGCAATATATGTTTTGTTGGAAAACTAAACTAATGTTTAACTAGGTATAACACTAAGTTTAAAACCAATGGAAAGGCAAATTAGGAAGAAATTAAGGTTGATGGGAGAAATCAAATGGATGATTGACATGTGGCAGCTTGTTGAAGAAGTTAAGTTCTTCCTCCTACGTGAAACCCTTACTCTTTCTTTTCTCGGTTTCCTAGCTTCTTCTCTGCTTCTTCTTTCCTGGCGATTTTGACAAAGCACCAACACTTTGTTTCCGCGCTTTTCTTCTGTTTCCTTCAACCAAGGTAATCATCTACGGAAGTTATAGATTTTGGACAAGTTTAATGCGAGTTTTCACTGGGGTTTAGGGTTATTAATTCCGTGAAAACTCACTGTTTTGGATGAAAATACGTTAGTGTGTTTTCCTAAAGAGTTGAAATGAGCTTGCTGCATATTCTACAAGTTATTTGTTAGCAATTGCAGCTTGTTTAATTTCACTACATTGCAGCAAACAGGTTCGAGCATTTTCGAGACTTTCCAGCTGACTGCATCGAGGAAAACAGGTAAGTTCATAAGCATAGATCCGGCCCTTAAGGCCCTACATCAAGGAGGTACTAGGTTTTCTGTTCTGTCGGGTTGTTTTGGGTAGAAGAGTTAGAGTTATGTTCTGAAATGTCTGGCTTTGATTTATCTTCTGCTGTCTATTGTTTTATTCTGTTATCTGCCAGTTAAAGTTCAGGCACCGTTCATGCATGCACTGTTTTCCTGAAAATTCATGCAAAACCGATTTCTGTACACTGTTTGAAATTAATAAGATAAAATCCGACTGAAATGTACCAGGTTAAGTGTGGGACGGGGACTGACCCCTCTGGTTTTATCCCTCCCTGGGAATCTGAAAATATTGTCCCTGGCAAGGACCCTCTGGTTTTATCCCTCCCTGGGAACCTGAAAACTGCCGTGCCTGATAGTGCACCTACTGAACCAGTTCCCCTATAAGCCCCACTTAATTCTTCTGCCACTGTAATGAAATGTTCTGTTCTGTCACCGAATTTCTGAAAGTTCATGCATTGCATATGCACCACTGCATTCTGATTATGTCTTTACTGAGTTTTAGACTCATAGGTGAACTCTCTGATGTAGGTACTGAACCTGAAACCGAGGACCTTGTTCCTCAAAATGACGATCTGATGTAATTGGTGGATCGAGCTCACAGGGTGGTTGTGGCAATCAGACATGTTTCTGCTCTGAGGTTTCAGTTTTTAAGTAAAGCTTATTTCTGTAGGTTTTACTGAACTCTAGTGTTTTGTTTCAAAATTCTGTCTGGATTTTTGTTAGAAATCTGATTTATGTATAGGTTTTGTTGGTGTATTCTAAAACCTCCGTATTTGACAGTTGTATTTATGTCTTGGAATGTATTGAAATTATTCTGAAACTGCTGGGATATCCCCTGAAAATCTGTGCATGGATTGTCTCTGGTTATGGAGTAATCCATGTAGTTGTTTTCCTGAATTTCTGTTAGGATTTCTAGCTTCTGTCATGCTTCAAAACTGTGTTTGGAATCGGGTTTGGAGGCTTGAAGCCTTATTGCTTTTTGTTTCGATGTTTTCTGTTGGCATGTCTTTCTGTTAAAATTTGTCAAGTTTCTGCCTTAAAAACCAAGTCATCCGCCCAATTTAAAACCTCGTCTTCCGGTTGACGTCACCCAAGTCTTCCGCCAGTGTGATTACATCTTCCGGTGATGTCATCTGTCTTGTCTTATTCGACATCCACCGCCGGCTTATCTCCCCCGCCCAGTTCATTCACAATTTCTGTCTGAATCTTCCGGCTGACGTCATCCATCTTTCGGCTGACGTCATCATCTCGTCTGATTTCATCAATTGCCTGTATCTTCCGGTTGACGTCACTCATCCTCTGGCTGACGTCATCTATTTTGTCTTATTCGACATCTTCCGCCCAGCCTATTTACAGTTTTTGCCTACATCCACCGGTGGCGTCATCCATCTTTCGGCTGACGTCATCATCTCACCCGGCTTCGTCTGTTGTCATTACCTCTTCCGATGACGTCATCCACTGATTTCTCCTCCGATTCAGTTTAAAACTACATCTTCCGGCTGACGTCACCACCTCTTCCGAGCAATTTTACTCAGCCTCTTCTGCTGAACCCTGTTCATTTTTGTCGTATCTGAATTCACCGCTGCTCCTTTAAACTAAGTCTTCCGTCAGTTATTCGCCCCAGCTCTTCTGCCAATGTTTCCTGTTTCCTCCTCCACCAGCCTTATGCTAATTTCTGTTCTGTTATCCATTATTGAAACCTGTTTTAAATTTCTACACCTGAGAACTCTCTCTCTCCCTGTAAATGTTTTCTGTTACTCACTGTAGTTTCTCTCTCTCTGTAAAATTGCGTTTATAGGGTTTGCGATGACGGTGCATGTTTACTGTCATTCGATTTTGTTTCTCTGTAAATGTTTAAAAGTATAATGTCCACTGTTTTGACCGATCTGTTTCAACAAAATAGTCACCGTTTTCCGTCCACTGTCCCGGAGTGATGGCTCTGATCCCGGACTCTGATCGGATCCGGTTTCGGGTCGTCACAGCATGAGTAAAATACAATTTAGGTCATGCACTTAGAGGCCAAGAAAAATGATACCTTAAATTATTTTTTGAATAAAATTGTCTTTGTCCTTTGGGTCATAAACAAATTAGAGCTTATCTTTATACAATTGTTGTTAGTTTATAATTACTGCTTTAACATACTTTAATTACTTTGACTTATTGATGGGAACAATAATAATAATTCTACCACTATAAAACATGGAGAGTACTGATCAGAATAATTTTAAGGAGAGATTGTACTGGACAATCTCCTAGACAGAATTACCTTTCCAAGTAAATTCAAGGAAAGACTGGAGAGGTCACAAACGGTCTCACTTAAAATACAGTTTTATAGACAGAACTCACTTACACACACCATTAAATAAGCAGTACGAGAAACGACAGCAGATGCGATCCGAAAAATACCAGAAATATTTTTCTCACGCCGTAAAATTATAACGACCAAGAAGTAAGAGAAGTAATAGCTAAAATGAACACTGACGATTTTTATGTGGAAACCCAAATCGGGAAAAAACTACGGGGACTGAGTCCAGAAAGATCTCATTATGAAAAATAAGATTCACAGTATTTTTTTAGATATCGAATATTCTATAAAATATTCACTAAGAGAAATCACTATTCTTAGAATTCTCAATGTGCACAAAAGCACACCACATATTTTTCTCTCACACTCTTTCTTTTCTCTCCCTCCAAAATAATACTCACTATTTCTCTCGCTCTTCTCAGAGAACACCTTCGTCTCTTCTTTTTTCTGCAAATATCGGATGCAGAAATCTTCAGATTCAGATACTTTTTCGGATGCTTGAAGGTTTGCTAGAGACTTCAAGGAGACGTCTTCCCTAAAGGAAGGTGGGCGCGGAATTAAGAAGAAAGAAGTTCTTTCTTCTTTCCTTTTTTTTCTTCTTCAACATTAGTGAGATAGGTTCCTCATCATAATGCAGGGACCCTACAAATCTTTTATTCCCGACTTATGATGAGATATCTTCAATCCTGCTAAATCGCTACAGAATTCGTGTTTATTCTTCTGCAAGATCTTTGTCATCATGTCTAAGTCATTATCATCTGTGTGAATCTTCTTAAAATATACTTGTTTAGTGTCTAGCACTTCTCGTATCCAATGATACCTGATATCTATGTGTTTCGACTTCGAATGAAAGATTGGGTTCTTGCTCAAATGAATAAACACCTTCCTGAAAGGAAGGTGGGCACCTATAAGACACCTTTCTTAAAGAAAGGTTGGCGCCGAATTAAGAAGAAAGAAATTCTTTCTTCTTTCTTTTTTTCTTCTTCAACATTAATGAGATGGGTCCTTCATCATAATGGAGGGACCCCACAAGTCTAAGCTAGAACCGTGTTCGAAATAAAACTATAAAATTAAGTGTACGTGTGAAATCGAGTGAGACAAAGTAATTAGAGTAAGGTAAAATAATTATTATAAACAAAAAATATGAAATATTTAACAAATTTTATCAAGACAAATCTATTTCAAATTTTATCATGGTACCAATTTCTAACTCAAAAGTTCTTACGCTACATTGCAATTTACTCTGATATTTTTCAAATTTCCTCGAAACTATTTAAAATTGCTCGAAATATTTCTATGTTTAGATCCAAGCTTCAAGTAATGCTCAAGTTTTTTTTTTTAACAATCCATGGCAGAATAATCTTATTTTGCCATTTTTGGAGGTAATTCATTATGCGAGGGAGCAGATGTTCGATGACAAAAACATTAATTAAAGTGAGTAATCTATACTTTACTCTCCACCTTATCCACAATCGGATTGGCCTATGAACCACATCATTGGCTATTGGTTTTGTTTTTTACTTCTTGTTGTTGCCATGTGATTTATTTCTTATTATATGGTTTGAAAATAATTCTACCATTACCTAATAAGTATTTAGACACAAAAATCGTAAGTAAATCGTGCTTCAGTTCTACGTTTAACTTTTATTTTCACGAAAGATGAGATGAGACAAAGAATAAACTTGCCCAACGATCCGAGCTGAGTTTGTAAAAATTCAGCTCATCTAACAACTCAAAATAAAGGAATTCTCAATTGAATCAGTGTGAACTGCAAGTTAAACGAGCTAAGATAAACGAATCGATTGAGTTAAACAAGGCAAATGAGAAAGCCGTGTATTTATGTTACTTTTTCTAATATTCTCATCAATTTTATAATAATTATTCATAATTTTATTATCATATTAAATAAAAATAACTTATATAATTAAAAATAAATACGATCATTATCAAATAATAAAAATAAAATAAAGTACACAATATTTAATTGTCAAGGTACAGAAAGTTATATTGAAGACAACATCAGTCCAATCTTTTTCACTGAGGAATATAATATGGAATGAAGTTGTCTCTAGAGTGATTTAAAATGTGAAAATTGTCATTTCAATTTTATAACAAATAAATATTTTATTTATTTATTTTAAAAAATTAACTATCTACAAAAAAAAGTTATACAAATTAATTATTCCAATTTTTATGACTAACTTCCAAGTAGGATAACTTTTACTTATTAAAACTCGTACTCCTTTTAATTTAAATCGAGCAAAAATATTTTATTACAGTTGACACTAACATTATCCATAGTTATATTAAAAATTATATTTGTAATAGAATATTTGTACAAATCATATTATTTTCGGGCTATTTAGGATGGCAAAATCCTAAAATTTTCTATTTAAGAGTCAATCATGGCTTGATTTAAGCATGATAAACTAAGGCTGCGTTTAAAATTGTTTTTGAAAGGTTTAAAATGTTTATTTGATAAATTTAACACATATAAAGTGTTTGACAACAAAAAAAAAAAATAAAGAAAAATTCTTTTAAACATTTTAAATCTTTTAATTTTTTTTTTTCGTTTCTTTCTCAATTCTAATGCACTTTTATCTAATTTAATAAATGAATATCATGATTTGTCAAATAATTCAAAGAAATAAATCACTTTTAGAAAGTCATTTACTAAACAATTGAGGCTTTCTTTCGCAATTCATTGTTTTAAAAACATAACTAACCACGATTATTAGTCGAACATAGAACTTCAATTTTATTCAGTTCAGTTCAAAATTGATATAAAAAAAAAAAATTGAAACGAAACTAAATTAGACCTAATAAAATATATATTAGTTATTAAATTTAATTGTGATAAGTAAGTTTTTAAATTTTTTTCTCAAAAAATAAGTTTATGAATTTAGAGCATTAGCAATTAAATCTTATTAGTAACTTTTTTTTTTTTTCATACGGCGATTTCAATTTCTTTGTTATGCGCCTATGCGGTATCTAAAGAGAAGAAGTTGCGGTTTTGGTGAAAAAGCAGATTTGCAAAGGAAATTGTCACGACGATATGAGCTCTAAATACTGACAATCCCCTCCGCGAATCGTTTCATCACCAAAATCACAATTGCTTCTATTTACTGATAGTCTCAAAAAAGAAGATAGAAAACGTCACGTGAAAAATAAAAATGATTGCATTAACGACACACGTTTAATTGTTAAAACCCTTAAAAGTTTATGGAAATATTTAGTTTTAAACAAGTTCAAAAATTTATTTATTATTTTTACCTCTAAGTTTAGAGACTAAAATAAATTTTATCATTTTTTAAGAAATTACCATAAATTCATTGCCAAGTGGCAAGTAGTAATGGATCAAAACTATAAAACCATTTCGTGGCCACCACAAATTTCTTCCTCTTGCTTCCCACTAATCTCTCCCCTCTACGCCTCCCCCTGTCTCCAATGGCGGCCGCTACTCCTACCTCCTCTTTCTCCAAGATTTCTCCTTTCCCTATCTCTTCCAAATCTTCGCAACTCCCTTCCAACCCCTTCGTCCCCCTTTCCTCTTTCCATTATAGATTCGCCCTCCGCCGAAGCCTCCACGTATCCAATTCTCTCTCTAATCCCAACCCCAATCCCAAATCGTCTACTTCCGCCGCCGCCGCTGCTGCCACTGCAACTTCCTCCAGCATCGCTCCGGTTATATCGTCGAACCCGGAAGCCTTTACTTCCCGATTTTCCCCTGACGAGCCCAGAAAAGGCGCCGATGTCCTCGTGGAAGCGCTCGAACGACAAGGGGTCACTGATGTGTTTGCTTACCCTGGTGGAGCTTCGATGGAGATCCACCAAGCGCTCACTCGCTCTTCTAGTATTCGCAACGTCCTCCCTCGCCACGAGCAAGGCGGCATCTTTGCTGCCGAGGGGTATGCACGCTCATCCGGCCTTCCAGGTGTATGCATTGCCACTTCGGGCCCCGGAGCCACCAATTTGGTCAGTGGGCTCGCCGATGCTTTGCTTGATAGCGTTCCGATCGTAGCCATTACGGGTCAAGTCCCACGTCGAATGATTGGTACTGATGCGTTTCAGGAAACTCCGATTGTTGAGGTAACCCGGTCAATCACAAAGCATAATTACCTTGTTCTAGATGTAGAAGATATTCCTAGGGTAGTGAATGAGGCGTTCTTCTTAGCTACTTCCGGTCGGCCTGGTCCTGTTCTCATTGATATACCGAAAGATATACAACAACAGCTAGTGGTTCCTAATTGGAATCAATCTATGAAATTGCCCGGGTACATTTCTAGGCTGCCTAAGCCACCCAGTGAGAGCCATTTGGAACAGATTGTGAGACTTATTTCAGAATCGAAGAAGCCCGTTTTATATGTGGGCGGTGGGTGTTTGAATTCAAGTGAGGAATTGAGACAGTTCGTCTCTTTCACAGGAATTCCTGTTGCTAGTACTCTAATGGGTCTTGGAGCTTTTCCTTGTCAGGATGACTTATCTCTCCAAATGCTGGGTATGCATGGAACTGTTTATGCAAACTATGCCGTGGATAAAGCTGATTTGTTACTTGCATTTGGCGTAAGGTTTGATGATCGAGTGACGGGAAAGCTAGAGGCTTTTGCTAGCCGTGCCAAAATAGTCCATATTGATATTGATTCAGCTGAGATTGGGAAGAACAAGCAGCCACACGTGTCTGTTTGTGCAGATGTGAAATTTGCTTTGAGAGGAATGAACCAGATTCTTGAGGGAAAAAGAGCCAAGCTTAACCTCGACTTTTCAGCATGGAGGGAGGAGCTAAATGAGCAGAAAACAACATATCCATTAAGCTTTAAAACATTTGGAGAAGCCATTCCTCCTCAATATGCAATTCAGGTTCTAGACGAATTGACCAATGGCAATGCCATCATAAGTACCGGTGTGGGGCAGCATCAGATGTGGGCTGCTCAATTTTACAAGTATAGGAAGCCTCGTCAATGGTTAACATCAGGGGGTTTGGGAGCCATGGGCTTCGGATTGCCTGCTGCCATTGGAGCTGCTGTTGCCAATCCTGATGCCATAGTTGTTGACATTGATGGTGATGGAAGTTTTATTATGAATGTCCAAGAGTTAGCCACTATCAAAGTAGAGAAGCTTCCCATCAAGATAATGCTCCTGAACAATCAACACTTGGGTATGGTGGTGCAGTGGGAGGATCGCTTCTACAAGGCTAATAGAGCTCACACCTACCTAGGAAACCCAGAAAAAGAGTCAGAAATATTTCCTAATATGTTGAAATTCGCTGAGGCTTGTGAAATACCTGCTGCTCGTGTGATGAGGAAGGAAGATCTTAGAGAAGCTATCCAGAAAATGTTAGACACTCCTGGGCCTTATTTATTGGATGTAATTGTACCTCATCAAGAGCATGTCCTGCCTATGATACCGAGCGGTGGAGGTTTCAAGGACGTGATCACAGAGGGTGACGGAAGAGTAGCTTATTAGTCTCACTCACTATTCAGCTGCAGTCGTATTTCTTAGTTGAGTGATCTGTTAAGTCCTTGATATAGAGATCAGTGGGAAGCACTTAGATTTCTAGTGTTTTTTTGCGAAACATTAGAAGATTTGGAGTTTTATGTACTTATAAGTTTCGATAGCTGTTCGTTCTCTTTATTTCCATAAGTTGTTCTTTGATCTACATCGAAGATTGTATTTGTAAGTATTTCTGCTGTTTCAGTTTCAAGCGACTGCTTCTTTGGTGACTCTTAAAAGATATTCTGGCTTGCTGATATCAAATTTTAATCAGTTGCTTATTGTAGTGTTAATTGCTATTCACTCTCATTTGGAATGAAAGTGGAAATTGAGAAGTATTATGACCATCTTTTCGCAGAAACCCTTCCATTTTCTTTCTTCAATTTATCCAGTGGGAAGAAACAACATTTTGACTGTTTCTTGATAGGAAGAATACCGACTAAAATGGCCTTCTTGGCCAAGGAACAGAGGATGTTTGTTTTGTAGGTGAAGAAGCATGACATAATTAACTCAAGTTTTATCCATAACAGACAAGAATCAAAATCTCTGTACATTCTAAGGTAAGAGTTTGTCTTTAAATATTCATTTTTCATTATTTTTTTTGCAAATAATTCTTTCCTTTAGTAAATCAAATGCTGTGTGGACGTGTCTGTATGATTCCACTTTTCTAAACCAGATTGATACCTTTTTTTTTAATGATTGTGTATTTGAAATGAGCTGTTTGAGCATTTCGGCGGTGCTTTGCTTCCAACCATTTACCAGAACCTGCGATTTGGTAGGAACATGATTCTAGCTTTATATTTGTGACATGCAGTTGGAACTGGAAGGTAGTGCATCATCTGGCTAAAATGATCAGATGAACATTTTCCTGCATCCCAAACTGTAGGGCGTTTTTCAGCTCTGGTTCTTCATGAATGTGTAAGTGAAGTGCGGTGAGAGTAGGCTATGCTATTGGAAACAATCCATCCACTTTTAATTATTATGTCTAGTAAACAATGTATCATTTGCTTAATAGCTTACCATATTCTACATTTCTTTCCCATGTGTCTGATTTCCAGCCATTGTTGTACTTGTATCAAAGGACTTCTTCCTCACCAAGACACAAATGATCCTAGAAGGATTTGCATGCGTATTGTCAAGACTACAGAGCAAAAAATCAGGCCTATGGAGTTGGAGATTCAGACGATCATCCCCGACAAATGCAGTAGCATCGAGAAGGACATGCCACGAGTTTCGTCGAGCTTCTGAAATCCAATGAAGAGAGTAACGAGTTCCGTTTATATCAGCAGGGTAAGAGAATAAGCCCTTTGGACAGAGCTTACTCTTCCTCCTAAAATTCTGACTCAGCTGTGATCCTTTGATTCTCAGATCTAGCCAACTCTCTGGGGCCGGTATGACTTTTGATTCTTTGTAAGAAGCAAACTCTTTTATGTAGTCGTCTTCTTCTCTTATACTACTCATATAGTAGTTCCCTCTCATGAATGGGTAGCTCTCTCCTACTAACATCATGGCATCTTTGTAGGTTGGGGTGAAAAGAACAAGATACTCTTCATCAGGCAATCCACAGTGTTTGAGAACTTTGTTTCGAGCTTGACACTCTGGGATCGATATGAAACTTCCTGGAAAAGACGATTTCTGGGTGAGAATGTCGAGTAATCTCGACGGCTCCAACTGGGTCCCGTCTAAGTAGGGGAGATTGCTTCCAAAGGATGGTGTGGGAGACTCTCTAGTGGTGCCTCGTGGGGACTTTCTTCTGTCATCTGCCATTGCTGGTTCTGGAGCTTCCTCATTGATGCAGAGGCAAGAGAGATCAATCTTCTCCCCTTCAAGTCTTGCATATTGAGGGTACTTTGCTAATACATACTGTTCTACATATTGCATCTCTGCAGGTGTTATTGGACCCGACCATCTCAAATCGAGGCCGTGGAGAGTCGATATGGCTTCTGCTACGATGTGGGCAGGGATCATGGTATGTGCTTTCTGTTTGATTTAAAGATGAAAAATTCTTTCTCAGGATCTTGAAACAGAGCTTGAAAGTCAAAAACAAAATCATCTAGAGAACCAAAGTCGAAGAAGCTGAAAATTATTACCTTAACCACCATACTGCTTGGTCTGCTTATTTCTGTGGATAGTTTGGACATAGAGAGAAGAGATGCTTCTTGTTCACCTCCCATGTTTTTCTTACAATAAGTGGAAAATAGCTAAAGAAAATACAGAAAACAGTACCTAAAATTGAAAATCCTCGTCTTAGTTCTACCACTTCCTCTCCGAAATTCAGTGGTTCATCAAATAATTTCCCGAATTCGATCTGAGATAGAAACTGAAAGACTTTGATAGCAAGGAATGGGAGAATAATAGGTCCACCTGTGTTGAGAGTTTTTGGTTTTTAGATGTAGACATGAAATAGGCCTTAAAATAAGAGAAAACACCTGGAATATCAAAGACCTTACGTCAGTGTAGAAAAAGTCACCCATTTTTTATTAGATGATATGGATCTGTACATACATTAGTTGAGGCATAGGCATCTCTGAACGAATAATTCTCTGATTGCTTTGCTAATTTATCATAATCGATCGTAATCGATCGTAATCAACTGTTGTTATGCGCCTATATCGATTAAATTTCGTAGAAAGTAAGAAGACAATGAAATATAAAACTCATAATAGAAGTAGCTACAGTCTTTGCAAATTTGAAGAGTCTACTTTTTGTTGCATTTTATTATTGAAATAGACTATGATCGTTTGAGAAAGTCATATGATGTTTGATTCAGGCAATATGAAACCATTTTGATATTTCTCTATCAAATGACTCATTTTTTTTGGTCAATCTATTCTTTAGTAATTGGATGTTGTTTTCATATATTTCTGATGCCTATAATCTTGCTGGCTAAAATGTTCGTTTATATACGATTTGGGTTAGATCAATTATTCTTTATTTCGGTTCGTTCGTCTTCAAATCTTGTCGTATAAACGAAAGTAGTTTTTCGTATCCACAAGTCAATCGCCTTTGGATCTTTGTTATCGCTGTTGCCCGATTCATCGTTTTTGCACATACAAAGATACACACACTCCATGTGTAGGGAGTGCACGTATGTATAGGTATTTCCATTTGGCTGGAAACCAATTATTCATGGATATAAAAGGACGGGTACTTTGTCTAGTGGTATGTCTTTCTCCAATGATAGAGAGAAAAAAAAAAAGACAAGTTGAATGTATTTCCTTTGGGTTTCCTATTTTTTGAGACATAAATGTCATATTTGTCGACGCTCGATTTTCTTCTACAATCGTTAAGTAATAAAATATCACTTACGGTCAGTCGATTATCGAGAATGTGTTTTTGGACTTGAAAATGCCCAAAAGATTTATCGTCGATTTGGTTTCGACGAGCAAATTGATTTTTTTCATTAAAAAAATAATTCAAGCTTCTTAACTCGACTTGAGTACATTTGATCCCACTAATCTTCGCGAATATCGTTATCTAGAAATTTACATAATTAATATATTTGTGTAACGTTTCAGTTATTTAATTTCGGGTTCTTTGCAAGTGTAATGTACAAGAATTTTAAATGCATAGAACACTTGTAAATGTCAATATATATATATAGAGAGAGAGAGAGAGAATACGTCATTGAAGAGATGGTTTTGAGGAAGAACACAAAAAAAAAGGGCAAGTTGAGATTAAAAATGATTAAGAGTAATTAATTGAGTTAGGTCACATAATGATGACCAACTATCTATTTTATTAATTTTGAAAAACACATGTCTTATTCACCTCCAAGTTAGGGATGGCCTCGTCACGAAGCTTCCTTTGAAAAGGACCCTCTCCCTATGCAACTTTTTTTTAACAATAATAATCTATCATTTAATTATTAATACACCAATTTTAATAAAAAAAATAATTAAAATAATAACACACAAAAATATAATATTATTGTTTAATAAAACCACGACTCACAAAATATATTGTTTAATAATCTTAATTACCCAAAAATTAAATATGGTTATTGGGTAAACGATGATATAAAAGTTAAAGCCTAGATGCCTAGATTTATGCTTTACTTGCCTTTTGTGTTGTTTATATGAGTTGGTGGAGTAGGAGAAAATGGGTAAATCTCAATTCTCATTGCTTAATCCTACTCATTTTACGTTTTTTAAAACGAAATTCTCTTCTGATGAACCACTCACTCTGTACAAATCCGACTTTAATTCTCCGTTTTGTGGTTATTTTTCAAGTTGAAGATGTGCATATGGAAGAAATTTAATCGCACAAAAGTAAAGATCGAGGCGGAATGGATTCGCCCAAACGTGTCCCGAGTTTCGCTCAAGTAGATGAATTTTTCAAAGCACATATATTTGTCCTCCCCTCCCTAATCTTTTCATTATCAATAACCCTTTTGGCCAAAAAGACGATCGAAAGCAACGCAAAATATAAATAAACGGAAGAAGACTCCGCCATTATCATTAAATACTATTCTTAACAAGTGAACACAAATTAAGATAACAAGAAATGGAAGATGATGACAAGAATGTTGAAAAAGATCAAATTGGTGGAAAGTGACCCAACAAGGAATATGCTTCAATCCACCTTCAATTCCACTCATCCCGACAAATCCAATTCACACCCCATTCATCAATAAAGCCTTCTCTCTTTCTATAACTTTCCATAATCGTAACGAATACCTTTCTATTTCTCGAGATATTGGTTGCTTTGATCCGTGATTTCACCCTCCAAAAAGAGCCTTAGTCGAAAAGATGACTGATGAGGACACCGCATCCATTAACTACACCTTGTAAGGGCCATTTTGATATTGTTGGAAATTTTTTAATAATTAATGTTTGTTGCACTGTCTAACAAATGAAATTTCTGCTTGACCTGTTAAACAGTAATTGATAAAATGTAAATGTTTGATAATTTATGATACTTAAATGACATTGTAATATCAAATTTCATAAAATATATCTAGAAGTTTCAGTCAAACCATCTTTTTTAAAAGTCATCTAGTTTGACTCAAACAAAGGTAACCAACCTCACTAAGCTGATAGCACAAAGTAAAGGCGAATGATTCGATCACTGAGCATGTTGTTTGTGTTACTCAAAATGACAAAAGCAGCTGCAGAACAAGGAAGAATTCTGAATTATGGACAATATAAGAAGAGCACATCATGCGATAAATATACCATGCTGTGAAAGAATACCAGAAAAAATAAAGAGATCTTTTCTAATTATGTAATATCTATCCAATAACAGAGTTTCCATATTCTATATTTCGTTAGGATAATCTTAGATTATGAAGTTTTAATAAGTTCATCATAGCCAAACTATATTTGTTTGTGTGACAGCCCGCTATGCGAAGAGAGCGAAAGCCCAGTGTGAGGGTCCAGTCTATACTAGTGAAGGTGCACGATCCCACACCGCTTAGGACAGTAGAAAATGCATAATTTATAATTAGAGTTCTCCTCTCTATTTAGCACAATGCGTTTTGAGCTAACTCCAAAAACAAATTCGAGCGGAATCCAGTCGAAAGCGGACAATATTATATTGGAAACACTGCAAGACGTTGCAGTTGGTCTTTACCCTTTTTAAACTAGACGAGCAAAAGTAAAGAACATCTATTATTTTCAGTTGCTGCTCAGCTCAGTCAATGGTATCTTCAATATTAAGGAATAAAATCTATTGTTTCTCTACATGAAGACATTAGAAAAGAATTTATAAGACTTAGTTTACAGTATTAGCCAAAACCAAATCTTACCTCTAATAACAGCTCAGTCTACTTCTGAACTTTCCCAAAGCTTGTGAAAAAAGTTCCTTTATCGTGTTTGATCCACCTTGTCTCGACGAGAAGACTAATAACACAAAAATATACATGCATCACGATCATATAGTAAGAAACAAAAAGCAGATACATTCCCAAAACAATACATTAATCCATGCGCAAAGCATAAACCCACTGCACATGAAGTTTAAAGGCCTTAATTAATGACTCATAATTGGAGAAAATGAGGACAAACTAATCATAGATTCATTTCAGTTGCATTGTCCAACATACTATGACCTACGTTGTTATACCAACCCAGCCTTCTCTCTCCATACCCCTTCAACATTAGTTTTGTGTTTCTCTTTCTCTCTTCGATAAACTGCAACAAAGCAAATGATCAAACTATTCCATTGCTCTCTTGCAACATAAAAAAGTACACCCAGCGGAGAATTATTCTGTTATTATTAGGTTGATTTCATATCATAAAAGCATTGTACATTCAAATGTTGCCAGGGAAATGAAGTGAGTCATTATGTCGGTATCTACAATTACGTTATGTATTAGGTTATGAGTGACAGGGTGCAATTATGGCTCACATTCTTTTGCTGATGTGTGGCTCTATGAGGAATTGCAACTTTGCTTGGCATTCAGTCTTTGTTTTTCTATCTCGAAATTTCTTAGATTGTTTTTTTCGGCTACCAGATTGCCAAACTCCCCCAAAATTAAGGAGCCAATGTGAGTCAAAGTTTCTCTTAACTCTAACTCCTCTATTTTCTGCATCTCAGCATTAATCTTAATTTCTTGGATTTTCAGGACTCATTTGAGGGAAAATAAAAAAAATCTTTCTGAAACAGATTTTGTTTGAACATCAAACTGGCTTCCTTCAGCAGCTTCAAGCCAAGGAGGATGTGACGACCCCCGACCCGATCGGGATCCGAGAGCCATCACTCCGGGACAGTTAACAGAAAACAGGATACACATTTTTTTTTTAACATAAGTGAACAGAACATTAGGAAACAAACAGAAAACAGACTGAACCTTTAAGAGTAAAACCTTAAAGCTTAACAGAGAAGGAAAACATTTTCGGAATTTGGAATCAAAACAGAGAAAAAGAAACAGTTAAAAACTAGACTACAGAATGAATGGCAGAAGGAGAGCAGGAAGAACAGGAAGATTGGAAGCAAGGAGAAATGATACAGTGCAATCGGTGGATATAATAAGACAAAAGACAAACAGTGTTCAGCGGAAGAGACTGAGTAAAACTGGGCGGAAGAGGTGGTGACGTCAGCCGGAAGATACATGCAGCAGACGGAATTCGGAGAATATAAACTATGGGTGACGTCATCAGAAGAGGAGATGACGTTATCGGAAGATGTAGGCAGCAGATGAAATCGGCATGTGTGATGACGTCATCGAAATAGGTGATGACGTCATCAGAAGATGAAGGCAGCAGATGAAATCGGAAGGTATGATGGCGTCATCGGAATAGGTGATGACGTCATCGGAAGATACAGGCAGCAGACGGAATTCGGTGAATATAAACTATGGGTGACGTCATCGGAAGATGTAGGCAGCAGATGAAATCGGCAGGTGTGATGACGTCATCGGAATAGGTGATGACGTCATCGAAAGATGAAGGCAGCAGATGAAATCGAAAGGTATGATGACGTCATCGGAATAGGTGATGACGTCATCGGAAGATGAAATCGGCAGAAGTAACTAAAACTGAGATGAAATCTACTGTTCATCGGTGGATGAGATAAGACAAAATATGAACAGTGGCTATCGGTAGATGTACACTTAAAACAGCAGTGAACGTGATCGGAAGATGCAGTTTTTAAGGCAGGACTTGACAATTTTAACAGGAAGACATACGAACAGAGGGCATAAAACAGAAGGCAATAAAAGTTTCACATTCTCAAACCACTTCAAAACATGGTTCTCGAGCACAACAGAAGGTATAACAGAAACTTAAGGATACAGAAAATATTCCAAACCATTTCAGAATACTTCAGAACTTAATCCAACTGTCAAATACAGCACAAACAGAAGGCATGAAAGTTGTAGACTTTCAATACCCGATTCTAAACAAGGTTGTAGGATATACTTTACAATTGACAGATTCAAAGAAACAGACTGCATGGATAGTCCTAAAACCAGAAGTCATCCATGCACAACTAACAGAAAATATCCCCAACAATTTCCAAAACATTCAGAACATGAATTAAACTGTCAAATACAGTAGTTTTTGAAACTTAGACATCAAAATCTGTGCATTGTTTTAAAATCTGAGGATCAGTACAGAACCTAACATATATTTGCAGAATATCCAACACAGAAGTTTTAAATACATAAACAGAACATAGTTTAGAATTTCACTCTCTCAGTCGGGAATTTGTCTGACAGCCACAACCAACCCGAGAGCTCGAACCACCAGCCACCTATTCATCAGACTGAGGCACAAAGTCCTCATTTTCGAGTTCAGTACCTACATCAGGGAGTTCACCTATGAATCTAAAACTCAGTAAGAACATATAAAATAATGCAGTGATGCATATGCTATGCATGAACTTTCAGAAATACTGTGACAGTACAGAACATTACGTTTCAGTGGCAGAGGGGTATAAGTGGGGCTTGTAGGGGAACTGGCAAGTGCACGACAGGCACAAACAGAGATACAGAACAGAACAGAAACAGATCTAGGGGCCAGTCCCCATCCCACACTTAACCGGTACATTTCAGTCAGATTTTATCTTGCTTAACTTCAAAACCGTGTACAGAAAACAGTTTTGCATGAACTTTCAGAAAATCGTGTATGCATGGATATTTACAGTGCTTACAGTTAATACAGCAGAGAACAAGAAGATAAAACAACAGGAACCTAAACAGAAACCACAGAACTTAACTCTAACCCTTTTACCCGAAACCAGCCAACAGAATGTAAAACCTAGTACCTCCGAGATGTAGGGCCTTAAGGGCCAACCTACGGATATCAACTTTCTAGTTTGCTGCGGGGTTGATGTTCTTGATCGTCTCGGTTTCAGTAGTTTGTGAACCTAAAACATGATTATACGGTCATTAACCCTAAACTTCTCAAAAATCAGTAAATAGTGTTGTTAAACTTGTTAACTACCGACGGAAATTACCTTCACTGAAGAATGCAGGAGAAACAAAGTGTGGAACTTGTTTCAGTCGCCTGGAAGAGAAGAATAGAGAGAAGAAAGAGAGGAAGCAAAGAAGTGAAATGAAGATTTCACGTAGGAGGAAGAACTTAACTTCCTCAACAAGCTGCCATATGTCAACTATCCATTGACTATCTCCCATCAACCTTAATTTCTCTCCAATTTACCCTTTCATGCATTTTAAACTTAGTGTTTTGTTTAGTTAGCCATTAGTTCGGTTCTCCCCTCACTAAATGCTCCAAAATTTACAAGAAAATAGTTATTGTATTTATGGCAATTTAAATTCATACAATAATTCAACAGATTATTACACGGCCAAAATGTCGGGTGTTACAGAGGAGGTACTCCAGGGCCAAATT
>CM039507.1:3484239-3494268 GCA_022432975.1 Begonia masoniana
ATGTAGGGCCTTAGGGCGGATCTATGCTTATAGGAACTTACCGGTTTTCCCTCGATGCAGTCAGCTGGAAAGTACCTCGGAATGCTCTGAAAACCTGTTTGCTGCAATGTAGTTGACATTAACAAGCTTGCAATTGCTCCAATAACTTATAGAATATGCAGCAAGCTCATTCAACTCTTTAGGAAAACACACTAACGTATTTTCATCCAAAACAGTGAGTTTTCACGGAATTAATAACCCTAAACCCCAGTGAAAACTCGCATTAAACTTGTCCAAAATCTATAACTTCCGTAGATGATTACCTTGGTTGGAGGAAACAGAAGAAAAGCGCGGAAACAAAGTGTTGGTGCTTTGTCAAAATCGCCAGGAAAGAAGAAGCAGAGAAGAAGCTAGGAAACCGAGAAAAGAAAGAGTAAGGGTTTCATGTAGGAGGAAGAACTTAACTTCTTCAACAAGCTGCCAAATGTCAATCATCCATTTGATTTCTCCCACCAACCTTAATTTCTTCCTAATTTGCCCTTCCATTAGTTTTAAACTTAGTGTTATACCTAGTTAAACATTAGTTTAGTTTTCCAACAAAACATATATTGCATTTATATTAAATTAAATTCCGAGAATTGGTTCGGGAAAATAATTACATGCAAAAAGGCCGGGTGTTACACATGCTGTATTAGGTTAACTGAAAATGAGGTTGCACAAGTGGTGAAATATGTTTTGAATTACTCTTCCAACCAATGAATTTCCCCAAAAACCAATTTATTTAGGTTCACCTAAAGTGCTTTATTAATGTTCAACATTATCATTTATAGAAGAAAATTTCTATTTCATAATCTAGCTCGTCGTGTCATTCATTTTTTAATGACACAAATTAAAAAATTAAAAAATAAATTGTTTATACTAATAAGTAAAACAGTAACTCTAAATTTGGTATCTAATTTTCCAGACAGAAGTTGCGTTAACATATCGTTTATTAACGGATATGTTGAACCATGTCACCCAGACCGGATCCAGTAAACTAAGCTCATCCAGACGGTTCAATATTTTGTTTCAATTCTGCAGATCTCTCTCTCTATAAACTTCTCTCCTTCCTCGTGTTTTTGTCGTATTCTTGGTGTGAAGCTTATGAAATAGCTCAATGCAAAAAATAAAATAAAAAAAAGGACGTTGAGTGATATATACACACACACTTGTATATCATTGTTATATTCAATCAAAACCACCATTTATTTCACTGCATGTGGGTGATATTATGGCACTGTACGGTAGTGGATTTCCAAATTTGACTAAAGTTCAGGAATCAATTCCCGCAAGTTTATATAATCTTCAGCAAAATTTCTCTCTCAACATGTAAATGAACGTTACAGATTAGCTGTGTTAAAAATTTCAGTCATATATTTGAAATTAATATATATATACAGAAAAAAGAGCTAGATGATAGTTTTGTTTTGTTTTCTTGTTTTTCCAGGTTCTAACAAAATGAATATTAGAAAGGTAAAGTGGCTATTTGAGATTTCTTCAAATGGAGACCGTAGAGTGAGAAACAAGGGCGACTGCGCCATTTCCTACGGTTCAATTAGTACTCAATGTACTTCAATAGTCACATTTTGATTCAATCAGTCATAATTGGTGCATTAGAAGGCTTCATTTGTGACAAAGTTTGGGGAGCTTTTGCATGTACAACTTCTTAAGTTTTTTGAAACTGCTTTGTTGTTAGTGCATCAATATGCACATCAGAAACGTGCTTGCTAAAGATCTAGCAGGAGAAGGCCCGAAACCAAAAAATCAAGTCCAAAACTGAAAAATCAAGCCTTAAACCGGGCCCGAAATAAAAAAAAATCAAGCCCAAAATTGAAAAACCAATCCTAAAACCGAACCGATTCCACCCCTACCAAACGTGAAAGCAATTACAAGATAAATGTAGTTGCACTTTAATTTTTCAAATTATTGAATAATGACATTTAGCAATTCATTTGGTGTACATGGCACTGCATTTAGCAATTCATTTAGAAATTATTGAATAATGGCCCTGATAGGGGTGGGCACGATCCGGTCCGGTCTCGGTTCCCGCTTGGAACCGAACCGGACCGGTCATTTCGAGATTTTGGTTCCTAGGACCGGAACCAGTCACATGAGGAACGGGTACCGAACCGAAACCGGACCGAAAAATTGGTCCGGTTCCTGGTTCGGTACCAATTCCTCCCGAATTTTTTTTAATTTGTTTTAATTTGGGTACTGGGTTTTTGGGCAGTTTCAATGAAGTGATGGATCGGCTGGAGCGCGATTCTGAAAAGGACGATGTTATTAGGAGCGATACTGTTGTTACGATTAATCCAGATCGATTTGGTTTTCTCGGAGAAGAAAACAGGGATTTGGGGAATTCAAATTTGAATTCTGTGTTGAATAGTCGAATCGAAGGGGATGTGTTGAAGACTGTGATTGTGATTGATTCTGATGAATCAGGGATGTGTTGGAGACTGATTGTGATTGATTCTGATGAATCAGAGCGTGTTAATGGAGAAACTGGGGGATCAGAATCGAAACCTAATGAAGGACTGAAAAAGGAAACTGTGACACCAGAGACGCCGAGTTCATTACTTACGAAGAGTTTGAGCTCCGTGAATGTGAAGTGCAGAGATGGTAAAGGCGAAGGTGAGAATCTGGAAGTGGAGAGAATGTGTAGGATCTGCCATTTGAGTTCTGGGCAGAGCTCGGAGGCTGCAACAATGACGAAACCTGCTGCAGCAGATTTGATTCACCTTGGTTGTTGCTGCAAAGATGAACTGGGGATTGCTCATAGTCACTGTACTGAGGCCTGGTTTAAGAGTCGAGACAACTTAGAGAGATTCGAGAGAGAGACTGGAGTCGGGAACTCCAGACTTCAGACTTCAAAGTCGGAAGGATGAGGTTCGCGGGACGCGGGGCTGCTTTGCTCAGTGCTCTGCTAGTCTGCTCATTGCTGAGTGCTGAACTGAACCAGACTGGTTCAACCAATAGAGCTATTTAGCCGACCCATGGGTCGGAAAATCGATTTCTACCGGGCCGACCCATGGGTCGGTATTCCCGCGGTTCTCGGTTCTGTGATCAACAGAACCGGGACCGGAACCGCGGTCCACGATCCCATGGGTCTGGGAACCGGAAACTGGTTCCATAGCCCCAAAAACTGTCCAAGAACCAGACCAAACCGACGGTCCAGTCCAGTCCACTGGTTCCGGTTCTGCCCACCCCTAATTCCTGATAACTTTTCAACTTCCATTTAATCTCCATGATCCTCTTGATCATTACGAGCTCTTCTTTAGCTTTTACTCAGACTATCTAAAAACATTTTATTCTAAATATTATACTCGAAAGTCTTCAGCTTCCTATAGATCAACTATGTCTTCAAAATTATAATAATTTTGAAGAATAAAACCTAACATCTACGTTTCCAAGCAATTACTGTTGTTATCCAAATAGAATTCATCTTTTAAGGTCCTCAAGTTCTTTTTTAACCAGCTATAACCTCAATTGTAATATGATTCATCAATTAGAACTAAAATGTTCGTGTTCCTTAGATAATGATCATTATGAAACAAAATATCAAAAAAATCTCCCTAACTTTATTTACTCTCCGTACTTGCGTTCTCCAAACATTCAATTTCAAATTTCGTGCATAGAGAAGTCCACTTCCTTTTCATCAACAACATCCTCTTAAATTTAAATATCATTTGCAATAAAATCGAGCATCATTCTTTCCTCGAGCTATGATTATTCAAAACTAAACATCCAAATATAAATTTCATCGTTGAGGTATTCAACTTCCTTTCGATCGATTATAACCTCAAAATTATAATCATTCATCAACTACAATCAAATCTGCATCGTTCCTAATGTAATGATCATTATGAAACCAATTTTCCTTAACTTCAACTAATATCCAGAATTAGGTTTCCTAAATATTCGATTTTAAATTTCATACTTAAAGTCCCTAACTTTCTTTTCATCACCTACATCCCTCAAAATTTTAATAATTTGTCAAACAAATCTAACATCAATGCTTCCTCAACCAATTATCGTTCTAAACTTAAAATTACAACATAAAATTTCATTCTCTAGATCCTGAACTTTTTTGTGATAAACTAGAGTAATCCTATCTTTATGTCTATTTAGGTAACGATAATTATCAAAAAACAAATGAACCACAATTCTCACTAATTTACTTAACCTCCATATCAGGTTATGCATATATTTTATTCTAAATTTTTATAATTAAAGTCCTCAAAATGTTTTTTGATTACCTATATCTTTAAAATTTTAATAATTTCTTAAATAAAAACAAACCTTCATGTTTTTTCAAGTAAAGATTGTTCTAAACTAAATATTCGAACACAAATTTATCCTTACCGTCCTCAACTTCTTTCTGATCAACTATAATCTTAAAATTTTAATCATTCAAATACAATTAAATCTTCGGTTTATCTGAGGTAATGACAAATATGAACCACATTAATTATTTCTCCCAAACTCTTAATTAATATCCACACTCAAGATTCCTAAACCATCAATTTAATAATTATGAACAAACATATGAACCAATTCTCCATCATTTACTTACTCTCTATACTTAGGTTATGAATACGTTTTATTCTAAAGTTTAAAATTAAAGGAGTCTTTTTCTATCAACCATAGCCTAAAAAATTTAATAATTCATTAACTACAAACTAATCTCCATCTTTCCTAAAGTAATAGTCAATAAGACCTAACGTATGAACCAATTATCCATAACTTTACTTAATCTCTATATTCAGGCTATTTGAACATTTGATTTTAAATGACATACTAAATGTGCTTAACTTCCTTTTCATGGATTATATCCTCAAAATTTTATATATTTCTCAAATAAAATCAAATCTTCATGATATCATAGGCAATGATTGTTGTAAACTAAACATTCAAATATAAGTTCATCCTTAAGGTCCTCAACTTCCTTTTAATCATTCCTATAATTTCAAAATTTTAATCATTCATCAACTACAATCTAATCTCCATTTTTCTAGGTATCAATCATTATGAACCACATATTAACTAATTCTCCCTCACTTCAACAGATATCCAGTGAGATTTCCTAAACATTGGATTTTAAATTTCATATTTAAAATCCTCAACTTTCTTTTTATCAACCATAACCTAAAAAACTTAGTTATTTTCTCAAATAAAATCTAACGTCAATGTTTCCTCAAGGAATGATTGTTCTTAACTAAATTTCATCTTAAAGGTTCTCAACTTTTTTTATCAATCATGGCCTCAAAATTTTGATGATTCAGCAACCACAATAGAATCTCCAAGTGTCTTTAGTCATGGATGATTATGAACAACTTTTCCCTAATGTACTTAAACTCCAAACTTAGATTATGTATTCATTTCATAATTAAATTCTCTTAAATTTTTTTTATCAATTATACCCTCATTATTTTAATAATTCCTCAACTCTCCAATTTTTCGTTAGGTAATGACCACTATGAACCACATATCAACCAATTCTACCCAACTTTAATTAATATCCAAACTTAGGTTTCCTAAACATTTGATTTAAAATTTCATACTTAAAGTCCCTCAAATTTCCTTTCACCAACTATATCCTAAAAAATTTAATAATTTCTCAAATAAAATATAACATTTCCTCAAGCAATGATTGTTGTAAACTAAATTTCATCCTTAATGTCCTCAATTTTTTTTTATCGACTTTAGCCTCAAATTTTAATGATTCATCAATCTACAATCTGATTTCTATGTCTATTTAGGTAATGATAATTATCACAAAACGTATGAACCAATTCTCCCTAATTTACTTTATCTCCACACTTGGGTTATGTATATATTTTATTTGAAAGTTAATAATTCACGCCTCAACTTCTTTTTGATCAACTACATCCTCAAAATTATAATAATCTCACATAAAAACTAACCTCCATGTTTTCTCAAGCAATGATTACTCTAAACTAAATATTTGAATATAAATTCCATCCTTAAGGTCTGAACTTCTTTTTATCAACTATGGCCTCAAAATTTTAATATTTCATCAACTACAAACTAATCTCAATGTTTCATCAAGTAATGATCATTAAGAACCAACATATTAACCAATCTCCATATTTAGGCTAACTAAACATTTGAGTGTAAATTTCATACTAAATGTCTTCTACTTCCTTTTGATCTATTATATCTTCAAAATTTTAAATATTTCTTAAATAAAACTTAATCTTCATGTTTCCTCAACCAATTATTGTTATAAAACAAACACCGAATATACACTTCATCCTTAAGGTCCTCAACTTCTTTTTTATCTTCTATAGCCTCTTTAAAAATACAATCAAATCTCCATGTTTCCTCAAGTAATGATCTTTATAAACTAATGTATCAATCAATTCTCCTAAATTCAATCAATTTCCATACTTAGGATATCTAAACATTTTATTCTAAATTTAATATTTAAAGCCCCTTGCTTCTTTTTTAATCAACTATATCCTCAATCATCTTCCAGCTGCCTAAAAACCTTGGTGCAACCACACCTCAAAAGAACAAAACTAATTGTCTTACATTCTTCAACAAGTTACCAAGGGGGAATTACTATCAACTGACATTTAAAATTGAATACAACATCTAAGAATGTTTCCTCTTCTGATTGATGAATAATTGTAAAAGACTATTCATCTTTCTTCTCTCTATTTTCTTATGCACCTCTAGTTTTTCTTGGTCAGCAAACAGACTAAAGTCTATTAAAAGGAAAGAAAATACAAAACGACGTGAGCTGCAAAAAATGCATGGTAGGCCATATTACACCCCATTAAGACTACAAGAAAACAGAAAGCCACAAACAAACTGCAATCATGCGGGAGGGCATAAACACTCCTATGACATTCATATTTCAAACGTAAATAAGAAAAAGTGAAGCGTTAATAGAAGTCACGTAGCAGGTGGCTACAGAAAATTAAGACTGTAGAAGGACAAAATTCTACGCCAAATATGTTTGTTCATCATACATGATCGTTCTTTCTTTTACAGAAATTTAAAATAGGATGTTCATCCAAATTTCTATGAATCAATAATAAAGTATTATAAAGCATTCATCATCCTAGAGAATTAATAAATCAAAATCCAAGGCCAAGTCGGAGGCCGGATCCATAAAAAAGACCACGAATATTTCAAAAGGAAAAAAAAAAAAAAATCCAATGCAATCCTGAACCTAACCAGAACCAACGATGATGTTATTGATCGGAATGAAGATCAACTTGACGAAGAATCCAACAAAGCCCATCACGACAAAGCCAATCGCCGTGCGAAAGGCAACCTTGGTAAATTCTGCAAACAAATCCCCACGTAAACAGTCCGAATTACCGAAACCAATTCAGGAAACACCCGATCCACAAAAACTATAGCCAAATCAAGCGAAAGAAAAATCACAAACCTTTGCGATCAGGCTTGTGGCACCTCTTAACGAGACGAACGCTGTCTTTGGCGAACTCTCTGAGAGGATCGACAACGGAATCTAAGGCATCCATTTACAGAAACGCAAAAGACAGAGATTGACGCTTGGGGTTTTACTATTATCGGGAGAGCAAGAGACGTGGGGAACTGTTGTGTGAAAGCGAAGAAATTGCGAAGAACGTCGACGGACCCCGGGAACCTTTTATCAGGTCAAAAAGGACAGATTTCATTTATAGACGAAATTACCCCTCTTACAGGGACAACCGACAAAGGGATTAGAAAGAGAGTTTTGGAGAGTTTTTGACAAGGCATGAGTTCATTTTTTTATTTCAAGCCAACTAGCTTTGTGTGTCGTAATAAAAAAGATGTCAAGTTTTCGAAAAGATTGTACAAGTACAATAACGTCGAAACTATGTTTCTCATATCTCTCGGATCGCCAATGGAAGATACTTGTAAGATAATTTTTCAACCATCAATCTCACTCGAGTGAACATTATCCATTATACCTTGATAAAGCTCTGATCATTCAAGGCAAGACGGTTGCTCCTCGCATGGAAGAATCTTATTGATAAAGTGATAAATTTATGTTGGATACGAAATGTGTAAATTCCTCTGTTGCGCTTCGTTATGATTTATTAGTTCTAACTCCAAACGATGTCAAAGCAAAACTATTGTTTAATGTTCGTATATATGTATGAAAGCGAATGTCTTCTTGTATATTAGAGATAAATAGGGACATAAAATGTGTGGTGCATTATTTGATGCCAACACAATTTTCCCTTGGTGCAAGAATTTTTTTTTTGATTGATGAAAAAACCTTCTTTAATGGCAAAAGGTACATGGTGAAAACAACATGAAATATACTTGATTGTATCTGAATCTGAATGTTGTTATGTATAAAAGAAAAAGTGTTGACACAATAAATTCAGAGGTAACATTCCTTTATCATAAGAAAAGGTCGAAAGATATAAAGTATATTTGACTGCACGCAAATGACACTGATGCTTGTAGTTCTTTAAGTACATCTGTAACATCTGCTGTAATGTTGTAATGACATTATGTTTTTCGCTATATGTTTTTGTAACTGATATAATAGTTGTTAATATGTTGTACAATTTATTTATTTTTATCTATAATTTGAATGTAACCTTTAAAATGCAAATTTAGTTTATTTTTTGGAAATTACCGATTCAAACATTGAAGTATACGATTTTTTTTATTTTAAACCTTAAAGTATCAAATTTAACGAATCAAACTTTAAAGTATAAAAACAATACAAAACAAACTCTACCGTCCGTTCGATCTGCGTCCGGTATCTATTTTTGCCGTATATCGAACGGACGGTAAATATTCGCGTCCCTCTGTATCAATTATTTGGCCGTTTCTCGGACGGACGGTTAAAAATAGCATCCGTCTGGTACATATTACGGACGAACACATGAAACATTTGTCCGTCTATACATATGTTTTGCCTGGATGTCGACGTGTGGCTCGGACGGACGTTGTATTTACGTGTTCGTCCGTGAATCAGTATGTTTGTCCGTTAGTTTTAAGGCATTTTATAAACGGACGGTCATTCTAATTTAGAACGACAACGGACGGACGCGTAAATACCGCGTCCGTCTGATCTCGCGATTTATATCGATCTAGCGCCTGATATCTGACATTTTCACTGCGGTACAATCGATTTTCTCTCACCTCTTGTAAATTTTTTGTAGATTTTCGACCGAAATACACTTGAGGTAATAGTTTTATCTATTCTGATTCATTTAGTTCAATTTTTATCGTAATAACTTGGATTTTGTAATCTTCTAGACTGTATAACGGACAAACGCACGGAAGAGCGTCTGTCCGTTCTCCATTTTTGCTGAATTGAGATTGTTTTCCTCTGATTTTCTTTATGTATTATGATCGTTATTGTTGTATTTTTTTGCAGATAATCGTCGTAAATGACAGAAAGATTAGTTGATGCAGATGAGCCTGCGAACATGGAGTGGTATATGGAGGAGCACGGTCCGATATATGGTGATATTCAACCATTTGATCACTTAGATGGTGAAAGAGAAATACAAGTGCATTCAATATCGCAAACCTTAGACGATGAGCTTCATGAACCGTTTAATTTGGATGAGGACGAGGCACAAAGTATGCAAGTAAGGGCAGAAAATTCAGGTGATTTATTGTAGGTAGACAATATAAGGTCCTTGAAAGCCATTAGAGACGAAGTCCGAGATTATTCTTTGAAAAAAGGATTTTGATATCAAATTTATTAAAAGTGAGATGAAGAGACTCACGGAAAAATGTAAAGAAGTTGACAACGTAATTGGCATCTGTATGCTTCGGTCATGCAAAATGAGTTGACCTTCCAAATAAATGCCTACAGTAATGATCACAACTGTGTTAGGACACTTAATAATGACACGCTTCGGCAAAGTGGTGACAACGTATTATTCAGATAGATTCAAGAGTCAACCTGACTAAAAAAAAAAAAAAAAAAAAAAAAAAAAAAAAAAAAAAAAAAAAAAAAATTATCAGTGTTCTTTTCTTTCATCCTTGGAACTTCATATC